>JAMPIV010008412.1:332500-468074 GCA_024509875.1 Oreohelix idahoensis
CGGGTGATACAGGATCAAACCCGGGCGACGGCATTTGAGGATTTTTCGTCGACCGGGATTTGGACTGGATTAACTACAGACCTGGCGAGAACATTTGAAGGAGTGTTGTCGACCAGGGACTGGCGGCTCCTGAGCCGACCCAGCTGCAATGGGTACCTCCGAAATCGGCGAGTATTTGCCTGAATGGCGAGGGACACCTGTCTCTGTACAAGAAATAAAGGGATACTCACGTAAAATCAATGTCAGGTTAGACATAAAAATAATAACCTGAGATTTCGCCTCGAGTATTAGCGGGCGAACGCAAAAAAAAAATCTGTAATGTTCTAAATCCTGTGTTGTCATTTCAACAATGTTCATGGGATCTTTGCCAGTAGTCGATTCCATTTCAGGAAATGATTTTCTTTGCTCATCCATAAGAAGCAACTCCTATTCCGTTAAAGTTTTATCATGAGATACCAGCAATTCAGTCACATCTTCAGGCTCCACTTCTAGTTCCAGTTATCTTGCTATTTCCACTACATTTGTTGTCATTTCCTCCATTGAAGTCTCAAACCCTTCAACGTCAACCATGAGGGTTGGAATCAACATCTTCCTAACTCCTGTTAATGACGAAATTTTGGCCTCCTTAATTCTTAACCCTTTGAAAATAAAGTTTGTTCATTCTTTCCTCCCATGAATCACGAATTTTCTTAATGGCATCTAGAATGGTGAATCTTTTCCAGAAGTTTTTCAATTTACTATGAAGAGACGCATCAGAGGAATCACTATGGCAGCTATAGCATTATGAAATGTCTGTCTTAAATAATAAACTTAAATTCGAAAGCGCCAAATCCATGGGCGCATAAGGCAGAAAAAACATTAATCAGTGCTCTCCCATCGTTGTGAGCACTCCTCTTAGCTCTTGAAACTATCTTTTATTCTAGGCCCAACGTTCTTCCTTCTCTTATTATTGTTCTCATTTGCCTGAGCCTTTTTCTTTTGGTCTTCCTTTTTTCCGCTTACCCTCAGGAACCCAAGTGAGCGCCTGTAGTGGTATTCTGTTGTTTTGCATTCGTAGGACATGACCGATATAGCATTATGAAATGTCTGTCTTAAATAATAAGACTTGAAACTCGAAATGACTCCTTTATCCATGGGCTGCAGAATGGATGTTGTGTTAGCAGGCAGGAAAACAACATTAATCTCATTGTACATCTCCATCAGAGCTCTTTTCGGTGACCAGGTGCATTGTCAATAATCAGTAATATCTTGAAAAGAATCTTTTTTTCTGAGCATAAGGCTTCAAAAGTGGGCTTAAAATAATTGGTAAACCATGTTGCAAACAGATGTGCTGTCATCGAGGCTTTGTTGTTCCATTTATAGAACACAGGCAGAGTAGACTTAACATAATTCTTGAGGGGCCTAGGATTTTCAGAATGGTAAATGAGCATTGGCTTTAACTTGAAGTCACCAGCTGCATTAGTCCCTAACAAGAGAGTCAGCCTATCCTTTCCAGGTTTGAAGTAAGGCATTGACTTCTCCTCTCTAGCTATGAAAGTCTTAGATGGCATCTTCTTCCAGTATAGGCCAGTTTGATCCACATTGAAAATCTGTTGCCTAGTGTAGCCACCTTCATCAGTTATCTTAGCTAGCTCTTCTGGATAGCTTGCTGCAGCTTCTACATCAGCACTAGTTGCTTCACCTTGCACTTTTATGTTGTGGAGACAGCTTCTTTCCTTAAACCTCATGAACCAACCTCTGCTAGCTTCAAACTTCTCTTCTGCGGCTTCCTTACCTTTCACAGCCTTCATAGAATTGAGGAGAGTTAGGGCCTTGCTCTGGATTAAGCCCTGGCTTAAAGGAATGTTGTGGCTGGTTTGATCTTCTATTAAGACCACTAAAACTTTCTCCATATCAGCAATAAGGCTGTCTCCCTTTCTTATCACTCTCGTGGTCACTGGAATAGCACTTTTAATTTCCTTCAAGAACTTCTTTGCGTTCACAACTTAGCTAACTGTTTGGCGCATGAGGCCTAGATTTCGGCCTATCTCAGCGTTCGACATGCCTTTCTCACTAAGCTTAATCATTTCTAGCTTATGATTTAAAGTGAGAGATGTGTGACTTTTCCTTTCACTTGAATACTTAGGGGCCATTGTACAGTTATTAATAGGCCTAATTTCAATATAATAACAATGAAACAGTTTGAAATATTGCGAGAATTGCCAGAATGTGACACGGAGACACGAAGCGTGCAAATGCGATAAGCAAAATGGCTCGATGCGACGTTCCCGCCAAAATCTATTGGAAGAAGAAGGCACATTCTAATAAATAAACATGAATAATTTGAAAAAAAGTGCAATATCTGTGAAGCGCAATAAAGCGAGATATGCTGGTATAAGAAATTCACAAAAGAGAAAATCATTGAATTTATAACATAGCAATTATTCTGATTGCATCCTTGACATTCTGTGAAACTGAATGACTAGTCTATTCTGTCCCTACCCAGGACAGTCGAGGAGAGATACCCAAAGTTGGTGATGAGATGACAGTCACCACACGCTACACCTCTGCGGAAGATATTCGGACTGTAAATCTGGTGGTAAGTGTTTACATTTCTCTGGTAATTGTTTATATTTTTAATATCTAGATCCAGGAGGCGGCAACCAGTCAATTGTGACCTACTAGTAGATCACAAGAGATAATTTGGTAGATCATTTTATGATGTCTTCTTCTTTGGTCCTTGTTTGCTGACTGACAGAGCAATCAGTGACCATCATGCCTAGTGGGGTCTTGTAGGGCAGCAACAAACTGTCTTCACTTTGCTCAGTTACAGCCAATCTTTGTGTGGTGCCCCAGCTCTTGTTCATGATTAGCATCTCCACCTTTTAGATGAAGTGGGGAAGACACAACAAAGAATTTTTAAGCTAGGGAAATTTCAGGTTAGCCCTCTCTTGACAGCAATTAAAAGCAGAGTATCCCCGGGATTAAAGGTTCAAGGCAGCCATTACTTTTGTCAAGAAATTAAATGTTGAGAGACATTTTAAAACTGCTCTTTCCACAACTGAGATAGATTTTTCACCTAACTGGATGTGATTATATCAAAGTAGATCTTAAGACAGCTCAGTGTTTCTAAAGTAGATCTCCAAAGCTTCTGGGTTGCCTACCTCTGGTCTAGATTTTATTATTTTTGTAGATGTCAATTGGAGGAAAGAATTAAGGTCTTTGAGATGTGGATATGTAGAAGAAGGGGGTGGCAAGAAAAGAAAACAAATAAAGAGGTCCTAGAAAATTAATATGAAACAAACATAAAGGTATGTTATCAGGCACTCGTAAGAAATAAAGAAGTAGAACACTAGACAACAGAAAAACAACAGACATGAGTGGCTTACCCAGGATTCGAACCCTGGACCTTCCGTGCGACAATCCCTCCTAATGACCTGTCATCGAAGCATCATATTTTGGTGATGCGTAGATAGCAGGGAGGATAGTGTGATTCGCTTGCATAGCTAGTGTGTTCTACTTCTTCATTTCCTACGAGTGCCTGATAACATACCTTTATGTTTGTCTCATACCTTAATGAAAAGAGAATTACTGTTTCAGGGAACAGTCAGCTAAAATATTATGAGGGGGTTTCCCTCCCTGATATAAGTGAATATAGTGAAAAAAATGGTCTTATAAGCAAATACCTTGCAGTGTGAAAAAAGAGAATTAATGAAGGAGATCAAAGTCAGTCAGCTAAAATATTTTGGCAATGTAAAAAAAATGAAACACCTTCTATAAGCATGAATATGCTCTTGCAGTGAAAAAATGAAACACCTTCTATAAGCATGAATATGCTCTTGCAGTGAAAAAATGAAACACCTTCTATAAGCATGAATATGCTCTTGCAGTGAAAAAATGAAACACCTTCTATAAGCATGAATATGCTCTTGCAGTGGTAGTTTTCACAGCTTGCTGTTTTCCATGATGAGGTTGTTAGCTTCACACACAACTTGGATCAGTAGCCTATTATGACATCTCTGATGTAGCAGTAGTATTTTTCTTTCTGAGACCTCGGAAGCTAGAAGGATTGTAATTGTTATTACAACTAATTGCTCCAACAAGCAGTAACATGACACTTGACAATTTAATGTAATCATTCAGGTGATAGCTCGAGGTCGCATTGTCTGGCAAGTGAGTACCAGAAACATCCATGGCAACTTTACGACCTTTCACTTCAAGCTGACCCAAGAGATGTCACCTGGTGCCCGCATTCTCGCTTTTTCAGCACTGGGGAACAAGCTAGGGTCAGAGGTCGTATCCAGTTCAGTTTGGATAGATGTGGTGGCACAGTGTGATGGCGAGGTATGGGCGTGGCCTTAATCTGTTATGTACTGTTTTTTTATCCGTCTGTCTGGCTTTCTTTCTTGTTTTGTCAATTGTCTGCCGTGTTATTTCTTCCTGCCCATTTTTCTTCTTTTTTTTTTCAGCTGATTATCTAGCAGTTTTCTTTCTTTTCTGTTTTCTGCTGTGCTCTTTCTTACTGTTCTATTTGCTTTCCTTCCTCTTTCTTTCTTTATCTCATCATTAGCCTTGGCATAGAGTGCAGAGCTTGGGGCATTGGAAAAGCAGAGCTGGAGATTAATCAGCTGACAAGTGACCATGCGTGGGATGATGACGCCATTGTGCGTGGTGTGAAATCAGGATGGGGCTTCTCTGCAAGAATAAAGTGCAGGGTCATTGCTGAACAGAGTGGAGCCTACATGACAACAACTTCCAGCATGAGAATGGAGGTAGAGGCAGTTACTGCAGCACTGAGGTGACTGTCTGAATCTCCATCAACCAGGGCAGTTTTATTGTCAGACTCTCGGGCTATGCTTCGGAAAGTTCAGAACGGATGACTGCGGCAGGAATGGAAAACATGAATAGAATCCTCAAGTCTTCAAGAACTGGTGTGGATCTACTGTCCTGGTCATACAGGGATACGTGACTATGAGAGAGCTGACAGACTGGTCTCAGGAGCACCCATAGTGGGGACACTGGATATGAGTAAGGGAGAGATACTAAGGGCAATTCAAGCACAAAATTAAGATTATATCAGAGCTGTGTGCTTTCTGTGCTCCTCTATGGTGCAGAATGCTGGAGAGTTACAGAGAAGGAAATGTCGAAATTGTCCTCTTTTCACACAACATGCCTAAGAAAAATTCACCGAATCTTTTGGCCGAATACCATCACCAACCAAGATCTGCTTACTCGGAGCAAGCAAGAGGACATGCACACCATCATAGCTGGCAGACGCTGGAGCTGGGTTGGCCATGTCCTCAGAAGAGACCCCGATGCCATCACAAGAACAGCTATGCTTTGGACCCCTGAAGGAAAACGAAAGAGAGGCCGACCAAAAACAACCTGGCGGAGGACTGTGGAGGCTGAGATGCAAAGAATGAACCAGAGTTGGGGCACTGTACGAAGGATGGCCACCGACCGAAGAAAGTGGAATAAATTTGTTGTTGCCCTACAAGACGCCACTAGGCGTGATGGCCACTGACTGCTTTGATGGTCGGTGGCTAAGGATCAAAGAAGAAGAAGACTAAGGTCAATTAATGATCACCTGCTAGATAATGACACTGCAATGGATTAATCAACAAGGCTGAGACTGTTGGAGTTTGGCATCAATCGAGGGTCTAGCAGAGATGGATATGAGAGAGGATACATCCGTCGTATGTACAACCAGGATACTACAGGAACAATTAGCATTCTTACTCTTCAACATTTGCTGACGGAGACTGAGCACCTATAGGTTAGTCCTGAGTGCAATGAGATCGATTCTCATTAATAATAACAATCTTTCTTTCTGCCGAGTGCATCAAAGTAAAGAGACAAAGAATGACAAGGACCACTGCCCCCTTAGACATGTCATACATAGCTACTAATATGAGGTTGGGCATGGGACTGGCAACCTTATCATATGAAACAAGTTGTCACAGAAAGGACCTCAGCAAGAGCTTGTGACCTCTCTGTGCAAACTTCTTGCTGTGGGATCAGCTTTACTGGTGGCTCTATGTTCTGTAAGAAGCAAAGATTATATTGATGATGATGAAGATAATCATCTATTACTATGCATCCAAGACATGAGAAACTCTTGGCTTGTTCTAGAATCTTCCAGTGTATTATTATTATTGCAGCGTTGGCTTATCTTCTGCTTTGATAATTATCATAGTTTTCGTTTTCTGAGTTTTAACAAACAAGGTGCCGATTGATACGGGTATTTGGGTGATGGTAACCCACTTTGAATTTATTACGCTTGAACATATTGAGATGCCACCAATGTAAGGTGCTTAGCACTTAAAGCAATTATATTGACCGCGATGTTATAAGGTTGACTAGGGATAGTCATGACGTAGTTAGTTGATAGGCTGGGGCATGGCAACGCGATTCCTTTACCCTTGATTAGACTGACTTTGAAGAAGTCAGATGTGTTTCACTTCGCGGTCAAAGTTTATGCATTCTACGCAGTGTTTCCTCTGGGATTATAAGGCATGGGTCAGCCTTCATTATGTAGTGATGAAAGAATAAGTCATCCGGAGCTGGATAAGTATTTTGTGATGAATTCCTGAAATTATAAATATTATATCTTCAAACGTCAATGATCACTACCGAATGTTCACCAGTCGACATTGCGTGTAAAAACGTTGACTCTTAATGATTGATGAACGTATAAGGAGACAGTAGTCAGACTGCACTTTCGTATGTATTTTAATCTTGAGATGACTTGTCTATGAACTGTTTGTATTTTGCCATTAAATATTGAATGTGTGATGGACTCTCACACGGAACGAGTTGTCACCTTTGTGAATTAAGGTTGATATTATTCTACACTCATCATTCGCGTAATATATCAGCACAGATGCTTAAAAAGGCAGACATTATAACATTAAGGCACAAGCATGAAGTTCAAGGAACGAATCAGAGACACCAGATCATGAGTTATTACTTTAATGATTGGGCCAGCTAACCAGGGCCTTAACTCTTTGACTCCACAGCAACGCTCTGAGCGTTGCAAAATTCAACACGCCGTGCCCCAGCAACGCTCAGAGCGTGGTTTTTAGTTTATCACGAATAAACCCTAAAAATCGTCCGCTTAATGCAGTTCATATATTAAAACTCGTAGAATGACTTCCGCTACTATTTAAACAACTAAATTGACTTTAGTTAATCAGCACATGTGCGTGTTTTGATGTTATTATCACAATTTTTGTGAAGATTCGCGTGTTTACGTTTTTCGTTGTTTTTGCTAGAGAAATATGTCACGCTTTATATTTACATTTTCTAAGTCTCCTAAGCAAATAATTGTGTCAAACTACTTTGAAACATTGCTGACATTGATGATGATTGTTTGGTAGTCACAGTTTGTTGTCAAAATACGGAATATATGCAGAAAAGCTAGACACACTAGATTTAGTTGATGAGTGGGCGTAGTCATATTCTGGCCGATCAAAAAGCAACAAAACTAGACCTACTGTAACATCTAATCACTAGTTCTTGGTAGAAGATGAAGCTAGGGATACTATTAAAACATTAAACAAGAGTAAAAAAGTATTTATATGACGTTATTCTTATTTATTTGTTTGAAAATTACGTAATGCACGATTGCATAATTTATTTTTTTCTTACAAAGAACCACGGACAAACTGGTGCGAATAACACTAAATCTACTAATTTTGGCCATCTGGGAGGACAACATTAGACAATCTTTGAAGGACCGAGGACTAGAATGGAACCAGGCCAGGAAGAAGACAGCTGATAGAATGGTCTGGCGCTCTCTCTTCCAAACCTCTACACCTCACGGTAGAAGGGGAACGACTAAGTAAGTAAGTAAGTATATGGATTAACTTGACGTTTGAAGACTAAAAAGAAAGTTTTATTGTCTACGACAGTAATTTGTCTTTGGTAAGATCGTATTCTACAGTCAACTTTTTAGCGTTTTTCAATTTTACATGCAAAATGATTAAATTATACCGAACATACTTGTGTTAATACTACCATAGACATTATATATTTGAATTTTCTATCCATTTCCCTACAGTTTGGTATATAATAAGTACATGTTCAAAGGAAAATTCACAAACAAATTTAGACTGAAAGATGAACACTTCACTCTATAAAATTCTGCCCACAAAAAAAGTCTGGCACAGCGTGCAAAATAACTCTGGAATGAATGAGTTAATATACGTTACGCCTCTACATGAACACATTCTGTAACACCGATCTTCATTTGCCTCCACTCATCCACTGTCTTAGTCTACCCAATAAGGTTGAACAGGGTAGACCAAAGTGGTGGATAAGCAGACACTAATGAAGATCATCCGTTGATATTCCGTTCATATCCCATTTCTTTAAAAATAATTATAAAAAAGCTAACTAAAGGTGCCGATTTAAAAAAAGATAGTAATAGTATTTTGTTCCTGTATTATGTATGTCTCCACTTCTCTTTCTATAATATGATGTTATATGTGTAGGCTTAACCAATAAAAGAAGACGTTTTTTTTCTTCAAAACAGCTGTCTATTCAACATGAAGATAACAGAAGAACAGTTTTTCGTCCGGGCGATGTAGGAACAGTAACTCTGTCAGGGTCACCAAACACAATTGTTGGAGTTGTCGCCGTTGACGGCGTCGTATATCAACTGAGAAAAAGTTCGCTAACGAGACAGTCAGTGAGTGGTTTAATTAATAGGACAATCTTCTTCCTGTTCTTGTTCCTATTGTTGTTTTTTCTTATGCTTCTTGTTATTGTTCTTCTTCTTCTTATTTGTCTTATTTGTTGTTGTTGTTGTTATTATTTTTTTCTTGTTCTTGTTCTTCCTCTTCTTGTTCATGTTCTTGTTCTTCTTTTGTCCTTGTTGTTGTTCTATTTTTCTTCTTCTTGTTATTGTTCTTCTTCTTCTTGGTTTTTCTTCTTATTCTTGTTCTTGTTGTTGTTCATGTTGTTGTTGTTCTTTTTTTTTTACTTGTTCCTGTTCTTTGTCTTCTTGTTCATGTTCTTGTTCTTCTTTTGTTCTTGTTGTTGTTCTTCTTCTTTTTTTTCTTGTTGTTGTTGTAGTTGTTCTTTTTCTTCTTGTTCCCATTCTTCCTCTTCTTGTTCTTCTACCTGTTCTTCTTTTGTTCTTGTTGTTTTTTTCTTGTTCTTGTTGTTGTTCTTCTTTTTTTAATTGTTGTTGTTCTTGTTCTTCCTCTTCTTGTTCATGTTCTTATTCTTCTTCTTGTTCTTCTTTTGTTGTTGTTGTTGTTCTTCTTCTTCTTCTTCTTGTGCTTATTGTTGTTGTTGTTGTTCTTGTTCTTCTTGTTCTTCTTTTGTTGTTGTTGTTGTTCTTCTTCTTCTTCTTCTTGTGCTTATTGTTGTTGTTGTTCTTGTTGTTGTTCTTCTTTTCTTTCTTGTTCTTGTTCTTCCTCTTCTTGTTCATGTTCTTGTTGTTCTACTTGTTCTTGTTGTTGTTGTTCTTCTTCTTGTGCTTATTGTTGTTGTTCCTGTTCCCATTCTTCCACTTCATGTTCTTGTTCTTCTACTTGTTCTTCTTTTGTTCTTGTTGTTGATCTTCTTTTTTTCTTGTTCTTGTTCTTCCTTTTCTTGTTCATGTTCTTGTTCTTCTACTTGTTCTTCTTTTGTTCTAGTTGTTGTTCTTCTTTTTTTCTTGTTCTTGTTCTTCCTTTTCTTGTTCATGTTCTTGTTCTTCTACTTGTTCTTCTTTTGTTCTAGTTGTTGTTGTTGTTGTTCTTCTTCTTGTGCTTATTGTTGTTGTTGTTCTTGTTCCCATTCTTCCTCTTCTTGTTTATGTTCTTGTTCTTCTACTTGTTCTTCTTTTGTCCTTGTTGTTGTTGTTCTTCTTCTTTTTTTCTTGTTCTTTCTCTTCTTGTTCATGTTCTTGTTCTTCTACTTGTTCATCTTTTGTCCTTGTTGTTGTTGTTGCTGTTGTTCTTGTTGCTGTTCTTTTTTCTTTTTCTTGTTCTTTTCTTCTTGTTCATGTTCTTGTTCTTCTACTTATTCTTCTTTTGTTGTTGTTTCTTGTTGTTGTTTTTTCTTGTTATTGTTCTTCATCTTCTTGTTCATGTTCTTCTTCTTGTTCTTCTTCTTGTTCTTCTTTTGTTCTTGTTGTTATTGTTCTTTTTTTTCTTGTTCCTGTTCTTCCTCTTCTTGTTGATGTTCTTCTTGTTCTTGTTCTTGTTTTGTTCTTCTTGTTGTTGTTCTTTTTTTCTTGTTTACGTTCTTGTTATTCTACTTTTTGTTCTTGTTGTTGATGTTGTTGTTCTTCTTCTTGTGCTTATTGTTGTTGTTGTTCTTGTTTCCATTCTTCCTCTTCTTGTTCATGTTCTTGTTCTTCTACTTGTTCTTCTTTTGTCCTTGTTGTGGTTGTTCTTCCTCTTCTTGTTTATGTTCTTCTTCTTCTACTTGTTCTTCTTTTGTCCTTGTTGTTGTTCTTGTTCTTGTTGCTGTTCTTGTTGTTTTTGCCCCCCCCCCCCCAACCGCCAATCCTTTCCCCAACTTTTTTGTTTCCAGTACTGTTTGTCAATTGTTTTGTTGACTTCCTTCCATGTTCTGATATCAAACTGTCCGTTGTCTTCTGTCTTTATTATCATCTATCTATTTTTCCTTCAATCTTTCACGTTGTCAGCGCCATATTATTCATTAGGCCCACTAGACACAGGCCTAGGGCCCCAGGCTTACAGGGGCCCCCACACACAAAAAAGTAACGGAATCATAACACATATTCTACAGCAGAGGCACGATTATATACTTGTGCGTACAGGGTAATAGTATCTGTACAACAGTTAGTTTATTAGTTACTTCAAACCCCACTTTTTTCGATTGTTTATTATATTTTTTTAAACAAAATCTAGGGGCTGTAACATTTTTTTTTTACAAATTATTATATATTAATAAAAACATTTATCTGAAATCCATTAGTTTTTTATTTCTAGTTTAACCTTTTAGAAGATTGGAGAGGGGCCCCAAAATATATTAATAGCCTAGGGCCTCCGGAGTTCTTAATCCAACCCTGCCTGTTGTCACAAAATACTCCATCTTTCTTCCTCTCGTAACATACCTGATGAAAGCTGATTGCTTCCTTCTAACCTGACTAGTTAACTTCTCTTGCACATTGGCCTCTTTCAGGACATCCTCATAACACTTTTTAGCTGCTCATGGTATCTTTCACTTTTCTTGTAAAACTACATCTCTGTGGCCTCTAATGCTTTTCCTATTTATTTACTAATTGTCCATGACTCACTTCCACATGGCAGGGTTGGTTCTATATAACATTGAGGAACTCTTTATCTGACTTCCATTGACAAAAAGTTGATGCATAAAATACTCTTATTTCATAGAATGCTACTGTAGCCTGGGCTACTCTGCTGTTCACCTTTGAGATGTATTTTTCATCCGGTGTTATTTACGTTGTATTAGGAAGACAGAATCTGAGTGGTTTTTGTAACAAGACCGTCTGTGATTGGTTTTTTAACAAGACAGTCTGTAATTGGGTTTTTTTACAAGACAGTCTGTGGGTGGTTTCTGTAACAAGACAGTCTGTGGGTGGTTTTTTACAATTCTGTCTGTGGGTGGTTTTTTAAACAAAACAGTCTGTGGGTGGTTTTATTATCAAGACAGTCTATGGGTGGTTTTATTAACAAGACAGTCTGGGGGTTGTTTTGTTAACAAGACAGTCTGTGGGTGGTGTTTTTAATAAGACACTGTGGGTGTTTTTTTTTTACAAGACAGTCTGTGGGTGGTTTATTAACAAGACAGTCTGTTGGTGGTTTTTCTAACAAGGTAGTCTTTAAGTAACGTTAATGGGTTTATTGATTGCTTATCCCTGGAGACTTGCCACCTGTCTTGACTTGATGTCTGATTGGCCTCTCCATTATCAAATATACATTGATTGATCACTGAACCACTTTATCATTAACATATTCATGGAAACTTCTATCAGGTTTTCCAGCAAATCTTTTTTTCTGTCTGTCTTTCTTTCTTTCTTTTATTCTTTCTTTCTTTCTTTCTTTTTCTTTTCTTTCTTTCATGTTTTATTATCACAACAAAAGAGGGAAATATTAAATCAAATATGCTTTAAAAAAACTGACAAAATAAACAAACAGAGACATGCACCATTCATTGGCTGAATATTTAGAAAGGAAAGAGGGTCTCAAAAACTTGGTGACAACTGAAAAGACTAGGGTCAAAAGAAGCAGATGGCAGTGGGAAGATATGAGGAAGCATGACAAGTTAGTTGTGAAAACAGTGATTTCTTACTTACTGACTTTTTCCTTACACTATTAGCGGTGAAGCATAGTGTGGTGCTGAAGTTTGTATTCTTGAGCCAAGTATATCGCCTTAGCTGCTGTCAGCCCGTGTTGTTGTAGGATGTCTGTGTTGTTGTAGGATGTCTGTGTTGTTGTAGGATGTCTGTGTTGTTGTAGGATGTCTGTGTTGTTGTAGGATGTCTGTGTTGTTGTAGGATGTCTATGTTGTTAAAGGATGTCTCTTGTTGTTGTAGGATGTCTGTGATGTTGTAGGATGTCTGTGTTGTTGTAGCATGTCTGTTTGTTGTAGGATGTCTGTGTTGTTGTAGGATGTCTATGTTGTTAAAGGATGTCTGTGTTGTTGTAGGATGTCTGTGTTGTTGTAGGATGTCTGTGTTGTAGTAGGATGTCTGTGATGTAGTAGGATGTCTGTGATGTTGTAGGATGTCTGTGTTGTTGTAGGATGTCTGTGATGTTGTAGGATGTCTGTGATGTTGTAGGATGTCTGTGATGTTGTAGGATGTCTGTGATGTTGTAGGATGTCTGGGATGTTGTAGGATGTCTGGGATGTTGTAGGATGTCTGGGATGTTGTAGGATATCTGTGATGTCTACCCATCTCCCTCTTGGTCTTCCCCATGCTCTGAACCCAGGCCTTCTAGGGTTGTTGGCAAGTAGTGGTAATTTATCAGGCTCCATTCTCATGAGATGGCCAAACCACTTAATTTTCTGTCTCTCTACATACTTGATCCAGGATATAGTTCCTACAATCTTTCTGATGTCATTATTTCTCATTGTCCTGGTAACATTAATGACTTTTCTTATCTCATCTGACAGGAAAGCAGTGATTATTTCTTCCCTTTCTTCGTTTGCTGTCAAATGGCCGAAGCAGTTTCTCTCATAAAGTTGTCAGTCTGTCCAAGGCGTTCTCTTTAAGTTGAAGGTCTATCTCAGGCTTACGTCATCACTCTTGCATAACCACATCTATTTTCCTCATCAAGTTGATGACCTGACACAAGCTTCTCTCATATAATCACTTCTATTTTCCTCATAAAGTAGGCAGTATGTCTTAGGTTAAAAAAAAGGTAAAGGATCCCGTTACACGCCCATTGAGGCATATTGGGAATATGGTGTTAGGCCCATATTTTCTTGACCATCGGCACACTAGGGGTGATGTGGTTAGCATCATGCCGGCCACCTTAACCTTCTCAGAGTTGCTCTGGTACCCACTTTTTTAGGCTGGGTAGACCCCGGAGCCGTTTGCGGTCTAAAAAAATCCCACCTCAACTGGGGATCCAACCATGGACTACCGAACTAGGAAGCCAGTGCACTAACCACTTCGCTACCATAGCTCCCCATCTTAGGTATCTCCCGTAATTCATATAACCACATATATTTTTCTCCTAAAGTTGGCAGTCTGTGTCAAGCTTCTCTCAACGCTTTCATTATAATTTAATTTGTCAACATTTAAAAGTTAAATATTTTTGTCTTGTTATTTTAATATTGACAATGAATAACAAATACTGTTTTTTACTGTGTGTGATATTCTCATCTTAAACCCGTGTTGTATTATATGTCTACATGCATGCAGGCACATGTGCAACTATAAAACTATTTATAGATATCCTGACCAACCAAAAACCGTTGCAGCCACCCTTTGTATAAAGTATTCAGTGAAGCCTGAGACAGTTGTGTAGTCATTACAGAAAATATGGAATTATTATTATCATCAACGTATAAAGTAATGGCCTAGCCCAACAAAAATGACAGCATTAATAACCGAAGACATGTGAAGCAGAGCAGAATCTTCCAACTAAGAACAGAACACCCTAGACTTATCAAGCACTTAAACGAATTAAACCCCACATATGAGCCTAATTGCCACAACTGTATCCATTGTTGAGGATTGTTGCATGGTTTGCAAGCATCTGGGTTTGAGCTCGATTCAAATGGTTGCACCATGAAACGCCTCGGCTGCATAAATAAATGAAATTTACCGCGTATATCGATGCATGACGCGTTAGACATAGTAACGAGAGTCGTTGTGTGGCCTTCAAGGCAAATGGCAGTGTTTCAAAATATGTGGCATGGCCACTTAGCCAAAGTGTTTTAAAGATGTGGTATAACCACTCAAGTGTGATAGTGCATAACTAGGAAGTTATATTTAAAGCAGAAATAAAGAATGTATAAGGACCCTTGAGTCTGAAAATATAAGACGGCAATATTAGCCGCAATAATTTATGATTAACGTAAGTCGTAAAATATGAAACACAGTTATAATAGGTAGGGCTGATAAAGCCTGGCTTTGAATGCCAAAGTAAATTTATATATTAGACAGTGTATCTAATAGAACTAGCAGAATGTTTAATTCTGTATAAATACAAGAATTATGCCAAACAGTTTTGGTGGAAATATAATCGAAAGTTAATTATAACGATAATATCGGACATGCAATGTGTGTGAAAATATAGACTCTACGCTATAATGTATCCGGTGCTCTTGATGTGAACTATATTAAGTAGTGTCTGTGGTTCATGATGGAAGAATGAATCCTTATTAAATTATTATGTCGTCAAAAACTGGTCTTATTCAGTAACGTATTCAAGGTTCCAGTTATGACTGTTTTTATGAAGAATGACCATTGACCTTCAAATGAATACACATGCTGTCACACTGGTAATATGAAATGAAACGATATAACATGGTCATACAAATTTACATGAACTTTTATTGAAAGTACATTTAAAATGCAATTACTTGAAAGAAGTATCAAAAGAATCCATGGTTGTAATCAATATCGATACCGGGTGGAACACAGAACAGACGATCAAATAATTGTACGAAACATAATACTAGACTAACCCATTTAAATCAGTGAAAAGCCCGTAACATCCATCTTATGAGACAGTTAGCATGTACTGCTGACCTGCCCAGTACTCTTCACAGAAAGAAGAAAGCTTCTGCAGGGCACCCCAACAATCATAAATACTTTATACAGCACAACTCAGCAGCTACAGAACAAGTGCATATTCTTCAATTTGGCATTGGCTGCAAAAGAGAAGTGAGCCCAGCTTCCCTACTTAATCAGCAGTAGCAACAACAAATCATTGATGGCACTAAAAATATTTTGCTTACAGAAATTTAAAATTCTAACAGCAGTATACAAAAGTATATTCTGTGGTAATACTGAAAAATGGCATTTGAATTGAAAAATCTGACAACCAAAAAGCAACAGACTTTCACAAATGAATGCTTTCATTGAATAGAAGGCTTGAGGAAGTATGACCAGATCACTAATGTGGAACTGATGACAAGAACCAGACAAGTGCCAATGGAACAAGAAATGAGAAGAAAATACTGGACATGAATAGGACATACATTGAGAAGAAGAAACTCGCAATACTCTTGATAGCATTACAAGACAGTGCCTAATCTTGGTTATACAGAAAGACCTTGAGCTGATGGCCAGGGACAGAAAGACTTGGTATAAGTTTGTTGAAGGTTTATGCTCTGTTGGGAGTCGAAAAGTGAAATATGAAGAAGAAGAAGGAGAAGTACTGTAAAATGCAACCTGTTGCCTTCCAGAATGCAGGTATGACTGTGCTGACAAACGCAGGACTAGAGATCGAGACTAAACTTGTTGAAGGATGTCTGGACAAGACTGTGAAAAAAAAGCGATCTGTCGAGTCCAGTAAGTTTTGTTCATGTTTCTCTTTGTTTTGTCTCCAACTTTCTTATGTAAATAAATATTTCATTATAAATTTCACTTTATTTGATCCAACAGTTCTTTTCGTTTCATACTCCATTTTCTATTTTATTACGAGCAAATATACCAGTAAAAAATGATGACGGGGGAAGAATTAAACCCAACATCTTTAAATTTCCTTACAAGATGGATGATCTTGCTTGGAATTTATTTTATTGAATCTGAACAACGACGGTTCTTTCTATTTATATAGTTAATTTTTGACTACTTCTCTTCAAGGGATGTAATCTAAACCACTTGCTGTCTAAGGGAAATAATCAGACAACAAAAAGATCATTATATATATATGTTAGAGATTTCACCATGCTAGGTCCAGCAACAAGAGGTGGAGTGCTCAATGTCAGGTACCCATTTACAGCTGGGTAGACTGGAGCACGTCGGTACAGTGATTCGAACCCGGCACTTGTGCCGCGAGAGACCAGCTCTCTAACCACTCTGCCAATCGGACGGACGCTCATCTAAGAGTTAGCTTGTGTTAAAACAGAAAAACCGTAGAGAGACATGTATGTGCAGGTAAACAGATAAAGGTTAGAACTATACCTCCAAAAGAAATAATACAGCAAAGACCATAAAATAAAAACAAAGAAGAAAATATTACAATAAACAAAATACGTGCTGATATAACCAACAGCTCCATTTATAAAATAGATGGTTGAAAAGGGCGTGCTACAAAGAAAAGTAGCTAACACCAAAAAAAAAACAAAATTCAAAATAAATGAATGATGGAAGAAAGATTACTGAAACTAAAAAAAAATTTTTTTTTAAACACCACAGTGATATTTAATTTCTGATGTGTTATTCGCATGTGGACATATGTATGCGTGTGTATATGTGTAAGTACTTGTATATGCATTTGTTCTTTGTCCTTGTATTCACAGTTATATTTCTTTATAATTTTGATGACCGATTGTAATATCCATTATGTGGAGTATCTTCATCTGTTATGTAAACAAATTTGTGTTTGAGAATCAATACAAAATTTTTTTTAAAATTCTCAAAGAGTTGGAAAAAACAAATAAAAAACCACATTTTTGAAAGTAAAAATTACTTGTCTACGAAAACCAAATGAAGTTGGTAGGAATAATTGCAAGGACTTCTACCTTATAAGTAATTAAATAAGTGCTATATCGTTTTCTTGGCAATATTTTTACCAAGATTATGCAATGAATAACTTAATGCTTATTGATGATGGCAAATGATTGACTGCTTTTTGGTTATTTGCTGATTTTTTTTATTTGTTTTGGAGCGGGGAGAGCACACATACACATATACATTCACACAATTTTACAGTTCTGATTTTCAATCTGGACAGAGTGGAGTGGGGAGATGATACCACATTTTGATATTGGAAATCAAAATTATTATCTTGAACTAACTACACTATATATCCTTTATATCTCTCACAACTGCTATGTTGTTAACAAGGGGAAGAAGGGTAGGAAAGACCGAGGTGTCTGGGATGACACCCAATCCACCAATCACCTGCCATCATCACAGACATGTGCAAGAGAGATGTGAGGGCACTGGACAGAAATCCAGCAGCATGAGAGGATGAAGCTGCCAATCGCACCAAGTGGTGATGCTATCTATGGCACCACCTCAGAGTGGGCAAAAAGAAGCTCATTCAACAAGCAGAAGAGAGGAGAAAATGTTGACAGGAACACCAGGAAATAAGCATCTGAAGGCTCTCACCTCAAGGGCGCACTCCCATAGTTAGTTATGACTGAAGGGGCTATTATTATTATTATTATTGTTTTTAATTTGGTGTTGTTTCATGTTAATTACTTGGATTGGAATGAAGAAATAAAAATGTAAAAATAGGAAGTGATTTTTCAATGAAACAAGATATCATTGATCACTTTAGTAGTAATAGCCACGTTCAGTCATAACCCCTGATGTGATATCCCACGTCTGCTTTTTGTCCCTGGTGTTTCCTTGTGTTACATCACTTTGTTACATCACAGCTTCCTTATATCACTATTGGGTTTTGTCACAAATTTGTTACATTGCATCTGTGTTACATCATGACTTTATTTTGCCAATGTTGTGTTATGTCACAACTTTTTTTTACATCGATCATTTATTATATCACAGCTTTATTGTATCACTTTTGTGTGATGTCACAAATGTGTTACATCCTTACTTTGTTGCACTTATCATTGCTACATTATACTTTATTACATCATGGCTTTGTTACATCAAGACTTTGTTACATCATGCTTTTGTTACCTTCATCATTGTTACATCACAACCTTGTTAAAGCATGACTTGTTTCATCATGACTTTGTTACATTCATCACTGTTACATCACAACCTTGTTACATCATGACTTGGTAGCACCATGACTTTCTTACATTCATAATTGTTACATCACAACCTCCTTAAATCATGACTATTACATTATGACTGTTGCATAATGACTGTTACATCATGACTGTGTTAATTTAATCATTGTTACACCACAGGCTTGTAAAATCATGGCTTTGTTACACCATAACTTTATTAAATCAAGACTTTGTTACACCCTGACTTTATTAAATCAAGACTTTGTTACACCCTGACTTTATTAAATCAAGACTTTGTTACACCATGACTTTATTAAATCAAGACTTTGTTTCACCACAACCTTGTAATATCGCATCTTTGTTACACCATGACTTTATTAAATCAAGGCTTTGTTACATCATGACTTTATTAAATCAAGACTTTGTTACACCATGACTTTATTAAATCAAGACTTTGTTACACCATGACTTTATTAAATCAGGACTTTGTTACACCATCACTTTATTAAATAAAGACTTTGTTACACCATCACTTTATTAAATCAAGGCTTTGTTACACCATGACTTTATTAAAGCAAGACTTTATTACACCATGACTTTATTAAATCAAGACTTTGTTACACCATAACCTTATTAAATCAAGACTTTGTTACACCATGACTTTATTAAATCAAGACTTTGTTACACCATGGCTTTATTACACCATGACTTTATTAAATCAAGACTTTATTACACCATGACTTTATCAAATCAAGACTTTGTTACACCATGACTTTATTAAATCAAGACTTTATTACACCATGACTTTATTAAATCAAGACTTTATTACACCATGACTTTATCAAATCAAGACTTTGTTACACCATGACTTTATTAAATCAAGACTTTATTACACCATGACTTTGTCAAATCAAGACTTTATTACACCATGACTTTATCAAATCAAGACTTTGTTACACCATGACTTTATTAAATCAAGACTTTGTTACACCATGACTTTATTAAATCAAGACTTTATTACACCATGACTTTATGAAATCAAGACTTTGTTTCACCACAACCTTGTAATATCGCATCTTTGTTACACCATGACTTTATTAAATCAAGACTTTGTTACACCTTGACATCATCCGCAGACAAACAAATGCAAGAAATCTGTTGCCTGCAAGGACTGAAAGTACACAATGCCACATTGGCCATGTGTTATGAAGTTTCCCGCGAGCTGAAGAAAATTTTGACCTCTGACCTGTGTGCCAGGGAATTCTTTGCATGCTGCCGGGACGTTGTTAAGGGCAATGTAACTATGGATGTTACAGGCAGTAAGTTGAAGTTGTTGTGGGCATGTTGGCAATCATTATCATCTTCCATTTTGCCCCCTCCTCATCTCCCCCATATGGAGCATGGAGAGTGTCCAAATTGGCTAAGCAGTTAGAACGCTTGCCTCTCTGTGGTAAAGTTACACGGCTTGAAGCTCAAAACCTGGAAGCATCATGCTCCAATCTGCCCAACTGTAAATGGGTTACTAACTCAGCTCTTGAGTTAAGGAAAGCAAAGGCAGTGAGGAAGGGAACTGGTTATAGAGCTGGGTCCTAGTATAGTAAAGTCTTTAACACCTATCTCCTAAATGACATCTGCTATGGGACGACCTTGACCTTTATGAAGCACTGAACCACCGCTGTAGCTGGCCTCCCTTACAGGAAACCTGCACAAAACATTCATGTGTTCTTGCAGTGATGGATTCTGTAGCTATTTGTTTGACATGATGAGGCTGCCAACCTCATGCACAATCTCATATTAGCCACCTTGTATGACATGTCTGATGGAGCAGTAGTTCTCTTCTTTCTTTGTCTCAGGGAACTACATGGGGTCATGTTGCAGGGAACTACATGGGGTCATGTTGCAGGGAACTACATGTGGTCATGTTGCAGGGAACTACATGGGGTCATGTTGCAGGGAACTACATGGGGTCATGTTGCAGGGAACTACATGGGGTCATGTTGCAGGAAACTACATGGGGTCATGTTGCAGGAAACTACATGGGATCATGTTGCAGGAAACTACATGGGGTCATGTTGCAGGAAACTACATGGGATCATGTTGCAGGAAACTACATGGGGTCATGTTGCAGGGAACTACATGGGGTCATGCCACAGGGAACTACATGGGGTCATGTTGCAGGGAACTACACAGGGTCATGTTGCAGGGAACTACACAGGGTCATGTTGCAGGGAACTACATGGGGTCATGTTGCAGGGAACTACATGGGGTCATGTCACAGGGAACTACATGGGGTCATGTCACAGGGAACTACAAGGGGTCATGCTGGCTTAGAGTGATACAAATTGTGTTGTCGTGTTGATAATGAATGTTGTAAAAATGCTGATGTTGGCTACCTCCTTCATTTGTGACTAAGTGAAAGACTAAATACCCCAGTTTAGTTCACATGGTCTTGGGGGAAACTAAGGAAGAATTAGACTACTGCTACCTCATGCATGTCATAAGAGGCAACTAACATGAGGTTGTCCGTGGGTCTGGCACACTCTCATAGGTCACAACAAAGTGCCACATAAGCCACTACTACAAGAGGACATTAAAGCTTTGATACAGGCTTAATGGACAGGGCCTAGCTGTGGTAGTGGTTCCATGTTTGTTAAGGAGTGAAGTGGGACATGATAAATAAGGTTACCCAGACTAGATAATTCTACATTGCTTAAATAGATGAAGTGGTGACCTTCTCCACTCTACTTTTGTTGGTGACCTTCTCCACTCTACATTTCTTGGTGACATTCTCCACTCTACATTTCTTGGTGACATTCTCCACTCTACATTTCTTGGTGACATTCTCCACTCTACCTTTCTTGGTGACATTCTCTACTTTACCTTTCTTGGTGACCTTCTCCACTCTACATTTCTTGGTGACATTCTCCACTCTACCTTTCTTGGTGACATTCTCCACTCTACATTTCTTGGTGACATTCTCCACTCTACATTTCTTGGTGACATTCTCCATTCTACATTTCTTGGTGACATTCTCCACTCTACATTTCTTGGTGACATTCTCCACTCTACATTTCTTGGTGACATTCTCCACTCTACCTTTCTTGGTGACATTCTCCACTCTACATTTCTTGGTGACATTCTCCACTCTACCTTTCTTGGTGACATTCTCCACTCTACCTTTGTTGGTGACATTCTCCACTCTACCTTTGTTGGTGACATTCTCCACTCTACCTTTCTTGGTGACCTTATCCACTCTACCTTTCTTGGTGACATTCTTCTCTCCATCTTTCTTGGTGATATTCTCCACTCTATATTTCTTGGTGACATTCTCCACTCTACATTTCTTGGTGACATCCTCCACTCTACCTTTCTTGGTGACATTCTCCACTCTACATTTCTTGGTGACATTCTCCACTCTACCGTTGTTGGTGACATTCTCCACTCTACCTGTCTTGGTGACATTCTCCACTCTACCTTTCTTGGTGACATTCTCCACTCTACCTTTCTTGGTGACATTCTCCACTCTACCTTTCTTGGTGACATTCTCCACTCTACCTTTCTTGGTGACATCTCTTCTATCACAAATTACCTCCAAGTTCACCTGTCCTGTACCATCTGTTCCTCGTCTGCTTTGCCCCTTTTGCGTCTGCCTCCAGCTCTCTTATTCATTAGGGGGGAGGGGGGATAATCACTGACTTCTCTTACTCCCGGATTTTCAGAGCAAGGGCTGTCTTGTAAAGCCATCAACTGTTTATGTGTCCTGTCCAACTCCAGCACCTTCTAACATGATGTTGCACTGGGTATTTGTCTGGTTCATTCTACTAGTTAGACTTAGCAATCGTATCACACAATCAGAGTTCTCTTCAAGTCTTTCCTAACATGTTTCAAGTTAAGTCACATGTTTGGAACTGTAACTATTAAGTTTTGTCACAAGTCAAGTCACAAGTTTCTAACAGTAACTTTTACGCTATGTCATGAGTCAAGTCACAAGTTTCTAACAGTAACTTTTAAGTTGAGTCCCAAGTCAAGTCACAAGTTTCGAACAGTAACTTTTAACTTATGTCCCAAGTCAAGTCACATGTTTCTAACACTAGCTTTTAAGTTGTGTCACAAGTTTCTAACACTAACTTTTAAGTTGTGTCACGAGTCAAGTCACAAGTTTCTAACAGTAACTTTTAAGTTGAGTCCCAAGTTAAGTCACAAGTTTTGAACTGTAACTTTTAATAAGTTATGTCCCAAGTCAAGTCACATGTTTCTAACTCTAGCTTTTAAGTTGTGTCACAAGTTTCTAACACTAACTTTTAAGTTGTGTCACAAGTCATCACAAGTTTTTAACAGTAACTTTTAAGTTGAGTCCCAAGTCAAGTCACAAGTTTATAACAGTAAGTTTTTAAGTTAAGTCACAAGTCGATTCTTATTTTTTTTATATATAAGACTGCTTATAGTCGCAATCGATTCAAACAATTATATCAATAACAATAGCTAATAATGAAAAATACAAGGGGATTGACATAAGTCTTGGGCCTGACCATGAAGGACATGTCACAGAGAGCTGAAATTTTGTATAGTGTTTATTCCTTTTCAATATAGCCACCGTCTGAATTGACACACTTCTGCTATCTCTGCTTGACCTTGAAAAGACCTTGGGAGTAGAACACCCTATTTTTCAAACTAAACCAGTCATCACATGCCAGTATAACCTCTTCATCGCTGTCAAAATGATTTCCTTTTAGCTGTTTTTTAAGATTTGGAAATAGAAAAAAGTCTGATGGAGCCAAATCTGGAGAATATAGTGGGTGTGGAAGAATTTCAATATTCAAATCATTGGCTGCTAGCTGCACAAGCCGTGCTTTGTGAGAGGGCGGGTTGTCTTGAAGCAAAGGAAGATTTTGAGTGCGCGTTATCCCTCGTTTCCTGGTCACAACCTTTCTTAGTTTGGTGAGAAGATCTGCATAGTACTGTCCATTAACTGTGTTGCCATGAGGCAGATAATCTTTCAAAAGGACACCTTTGCCGTCCCAAAAAACAGTCAGCATCACTTTTCCTGCACATTTCTGCGCTCTCGGCTTGACAGGTGTTGGAGAGCCCGGGGTTTTCCATTGCATGCTGGCAATTTTGGATTCGGGGTCATAATGGTGTACCCAAGTCTCATCTACTGTTAGAGATTTCACCATGCTAGGTCCAGCAACAAGAGGTGGGGTGCTCAATGTCAGGTACCCATTTACAGCTGGGTAGACTGGAGCACGTCGGTACCATGATTCGAACCCGGCACCTGTGCCACGAGAGACCAGCTCTCTAACCACTCTTTCAATCGGACAGACGCTCACCTAAGAGTTAGCTTGTGTTAAAACAGAAAAACCATGGTCTCCAAAAATTTTTTTGACTGACACTTTTTGAGGAACTGTTGACAGCAATTTACCCTCGTTTGCTTCTGTTCACGTGTCAACAGTCGCGGAACCCATCGTGCACACACTTTTCTCATGTTCAGTCTGTTGTGTAAAATTCTATAAACTGTTCTTTCATTTAGTTTTACTCTACTAGCTATCTCCACAATTGTCATTTTTTTAATCCTGGTCAATGATTTTCTTCACTCTTGTTGCATTTTCATCGTTGCACTCTGAGGCTGGTCTACCAGATCTTGGCAGATCAGCAACATTTGAGCAGCCACACTTAAACTGCTGTCACCAGTTTTTTACCGAAGTATATGAAGGACAAGAATCACGAAACACTGGTTCCATCTCCCTGTGTATTTCTGTAGGTGTTTTTCCCTGAAACATCAGAAATTTTATCACAGCTCTGGCCTCCTTCTTTTCCATTGTTTTGTCAAATCTTTGGAGCAGCAGATCCGGTCAATAGGGTACATTGCGCCGTGCACCGTAGCGGGAAAACCCAGTAAAGAAACAAACGCGTACTTTACACATTCAGTGCAAATATGATGAACTTTAAATATGCCAAGTTTCATCTTCCTCCTGTGACTCCTTCATGGTCAGGCCCCAGACTTATGTCAATCCCCTTGTAATAATTTATGTTTTTAGTATTTCATTTACTGCTTTAATATTATCGATTTAAAAAACAAAACAGTTTTTCTTTCTCTGTTTGAGTGCCTTATAAATAAGGAAGGTAAAGTTGATTCACGAAAATTGGCAAATCACGAGTCGAGTTGCTAATAAATAAAACTGAGTCCGGTCATTGTTGTGACATAAGCCCAGCTCAAGTTCGAGTTTATTGACTCAAATCGATAACAGTGGTCTTTGGTGCCCCAGTGTCTATTTGTTATGGAACACCTCAAGTCAACTCATCTATGTGCAAGACAGGAGAACTTGGCATGAAGTAGGTGATGGCCTTTGCTTCACAGGCAACTGAAAGGCAAAGGAGAAGTGTTGATACTGATGAAGCAGTTTTTTGTTTCCTTCATAGTTCATCTTTCTATTTAATGTATTATTTTATTCTCATTATCTTTGTCTTTTCCCTTTGTATTTTCAATGACAAAAATGCACATCAAGATTAAACTTGACAGGATGTAGAATCATTCTTATATCTAGGCAGCCATGTAGACAAAGTTGAAGGGAAAGATAAAAAAATAAGAATTCAAAAGACAACAGGAGCTCTCATTGCATTGGGAAATATCATCATTAACATTCTTAAGCTCCCCAAGGAGCATAGGCCTTCAACAAACATATAGGAAGTAAATGGAAACACAAAAATAAGAATCTTCACCTCATATGTCTAGTCAGTTTTATTGTATGGCTGTGAAACATGGAGAACAACAAAAATAACAACCCAAAAGCTACAGACTTTCATAAATGGGTGTTTGCATTGAATAGGATTGATGAAATTGTATGACAAGAACCAGACAAGTGCCAGTGGACCAAGAGATGAGAAGAAGACGATGGCGATGGAGGAAGCCTGTTGATAGCATTACAAGGCAGTCCTTGTTCTGGAATCCCCATGGCAAGAAAAGTAGAGGTAGGTCAAGAAAACATAGAGAAAAAGTTAGAAGTTAGAAAACAAATAATTAGGAAGACAAGGAAACACCTTGAGCTGATGCAACACTTTAAGAGGACTTTGTATGTGCTTGTTGAAGGCCTGTACTCCTTCGGAGCTAAAGTATATTGATTGATGCATTTAAATTATTCTCATCCCATTGATCCCATTCGCCTGTTTTGGTTGATGCCAGGATTGAGAACTTTTGAAGACCGAGCAGCTGAGGAGCTTGAACTGACCTTTGAAGAAGATATCATTGATATGGTCAACGTTCCTGTCAGAACCAACTTCCCAGAATCCTGGTGGTTCGAGGAGTACAATCTAGGGTCAGTGTCAACTTGATATCAATTTTCAGTCTGATCTTAATTCATTTTCCAGTCCTTGTAGTTTTGTTACCTCTACACCTCACGGTAGAAGGGGAACGACTAAGTAAGTAAGTAAGTAGTTTTGTCATTATTTTCCATTTTGCTTTCCATGGACAGACCAAGAGACCTGCACAATATAGTAAAACAGTATATAACACAAACAAACATTGATATATAAGGATCAGTGATGTGGTGTGATGGGAAAGGGGGAGTCTGGGGGGGGGGGGAAGAGGGGGGGGGGCTGTTGTGTTGATGATGGAAGATGATTGTTGGATTGGGTGTCATCCCGATGCGTACAGGCTTTCCCATTCATGGAGGCATATCTGGAGTCATCCTTACATGACCACCAGCTATGTACAATGCTACAATATATGTATGTGGAAGTGAACCTATGTGAGGTGAATCCTCATTGACTTGAAATCATCCACACACTTCCAGGGATTCCCCCTGTGATGAAACTTGTTGAGAACCCAGCACTGCACACTAAGCTTGGAGAAGTCACTTGAGCCCCAAGCGTAATTCTTTGGCTTTGACTTGGTTCACTGAATGCAGAAGGATCTCACTATGGACCCAGTGATAGGCAGAGGAAGCTGAGAAGTGGCTCTGTGCATGATGTGACAATTCCTTGGGAGAGCCCAGAACCAGAGCACAGTATTTTAGCTCTGCATAGTTGGACAGCCCGCTTGGATGGTGGGGAATGCACAGTATACCACATACTTCTTACTCCTAGCCTGGGACCAGATGTGATGATCCTTTAAATGCAATCCAAGCTGGAGAAACTGGAGCTCATAACTTCAACTCAACACGTTTCCGAATGGCAAAAAAGCCACAGGAAAAGCCTAGATCTACAGTGTAGATAATACCAAGGAGTCTTCAACTTGTTATTGGCTACTAAAGAGCTAGAAGCTCAGCAGCCATAGTTAAACAACAACAACAACAAACAGGCTTTCCCACCCTTCTCCACCTTGTTAACAACATATTTGTTTGATTTCTTTATTTATTTTTTATTTCTTGAAAGGGGAGAGCACAGATACATACACATTCACACAACTTTATATGTTTGAGTTACTCTATTTAGGCTCTATTTGGAGTAGGAAGATGATACCATATTTTGTTATTAAGAATCAAAATCATAATCTTGAATTAACTACACTTTATATCCTAATTATAACGTATCAAGGGTTGAAGTGTTACTTTTTCTTTTTTTTTAAAAATCCCCCCCCCCCCCCCCCATTGGAGCAACCACTGTAGCTGGTATGTCTTTAGAGTTGCGCATTGTGGTTGAAAAGCTGGGATTACCCAGATGGATAGAGCTCAAGCACTGTCGTGCCTCTCAGCTGGTTTAGGTGTGCACGTTGTTGTGTTATTGACTACAGACTATTTTGGAGTAGGATTCATGTGGACGTCAGGGAATGTGTCAGATTTTGTCACCTGGATTAATACATTTTTTAATTATTTTTTTTTAAAATTTAATGATGAAAATTATTTTGTTTTAACCTCAGACGGGCTATAATTAGGATATATTGTTTTCAATTCCAAATAATATGAATAACTGCCGATACGGGAAAGTAGTATCACATCTGTCAAATCATTGCAAATAGGGCAAATCAAAATATTACCAGTTTTGTTTGTATGTTGAGAAAAACACACAAAAAACAAATCAAACAAACAAAAATGAGAAAACAAAAGAAAACAAAAATAATATTCAAGTTATACAGAAAAGTCCATATTTGGTGTTTTAGAATATAGGTGAGAATATGTTGATGTTTATTCACTCTGGAGGTATGATATGCAAGAATTATATGGAATATGAATAAATATGTTAAAATTATGACTTTTAACAGATGAAAGTCAATTAAACATTTGTTAAAGTCAGTTATATAACTGGAACCACCAGGCCTTTACACCCCTCCACTTTAATATTATTCTTGTTCAGAGTTTCTTCTTGATTTTGTTTGTTTTTTGTTTATTTATTTTTTTATTTATTTAACGTATTAGCACAATTGTGATTGTCCCTATTTACAATGATTTGACAAATGTGATGCCACTTTTTCATATCGGCAGTTGTTCATATTATTTGGAATTGAAAACAATATATATCCTAATTATAACCCCTCAGAGGTTGAACTGGATATTTTTCTTCATTAATTAAAAAAAAAAAAAAAAAAATATGAATAAATTTGACTTCACAGTTCTAACATTGGGATATTATTATTTACATGGATGGAGATCTAACCATGAGTATATTTGAGCAATCTGCATTGTCAGGAAGGATAGAATTACTTATTAAATTTTATAATAGTCAATTGTTGAAGTTTCTTTTATATATATACCTTGTATAATAAGGATCAATGATGGTGTAAGGATAAAGGGTGATCTGATGGGGTGCTCGTGTGGATGATGGCAGATAGTTGGTGGATTTGGTGTAATCTCAGACAACTCTGGGCTTTTTCACCCCTTTTCACGTTGTTAACAAAAATGGCAGTTATGAGAGACTCAACTGTTTTGTTTGTTTGTTTGTTGTTTTAATCATTTGTTTGTTTCTAGGAAAGGGGAGGGCACACATACATACATTCACACATACATACATTCACACATACATACATTCACACATACATACATTCACACATACATACATTCACACATGCATACATTCACACATGCATACATTCACACATGCATACATTCACACATACATACATTCACACATACATACATTCACACATACATACATTCACACATACATACATTCACACATACATACATTCACACATACATACATTCACACATACATACATTCACACATACATACATTCACACATACATACATTCACACATACATACATTCACACATACATACATTCACACATACATACATTCACACATACATACATTCACACAATTTTACAGTTTTGATTTACTTGTATTTGGACTGAGTGAAGGTGGAGGAAGATACTATATTTAGATATCAGAAATCAGATTTTATTGTCTTGAATTTACTACACTATATATCCTAATTATAACACACCAAGGGTTGAACGGGATACTTTGTTAAAAAAAAAAACAGTATATTGTTAATTTATAAAACTCATTATTACACAACCCCTACATCGTCCGTCAAGTGTTGTGTCATTACTTATTTCAGACCCATATTGTTGCACATCACAAGCCGTCGTTAATGTTAATTGAAGTTTACTTTGAGTTGCAGAACCTATACAAGTGTGGTCCTTAATGGTTATTGTTGAACAGAATTAACATCATTGCACTCTGGGCAAACCCATAGGTACTCAGTCTCCGTCAGTATATGTCGAAGATTGTGAATGCTAACTGTTCCTGTAGCTTGCTGGTTGTATACACAAGAACTAGTGAAGCAAGTGAACAGTATAAGTCATGAATATGGACTCAACATTAATATTGAGAAAACAAAAAATAAGATAATTAGCAAAACAGATGATAAATCCACATTAAAGATAAGCGTAAATGGGAAAATCCTGGAACAAGTCAAGAGCTACGTATATCTTGGTCATATAATAACAGAAGATGGCAGATGTGAAACAGAAATCAAGAAGAGAATAGGAATGGCCAAAGCTACATTCAACAACATGAAACATATACTGACATCCAAACAGTTATCTCACAAATTAAAACTGAGAATCATAAAGTGTTATATATATATTCTGCATTTCTGTATGGTGCAGAAACCTGGACGATGAATAAGCATTTGGATATATAGAAGAATGGGGCGTATCTCATGGAAAGAGATGAAAACAAATAAGGAGGTCCTAGAAAATCTAGGTATGAAAAGAGAACTAATGAGGGAGGTCAAAGTTCGACAGCTAAAGTACTTTGGCCACATAAAAAGGCATAACACCTTGCAGAAGACCATAACAGAAGGGAGAGTTGAAGGCAAACGTGCAAGGGGAAGACAGCGCTATAAGTGGGAAGATAACATCAAGAGATGGACAGGAAAGAGTCTGTCAGAGTGCACCACCAAGACAAGAGACAGAAGATGTTGGAGATTCATTACAGCCAACCTTCATTGTGGAGATGGCAACTGATGATGATGATGATGTATACACGACGGATGCATCCTCCCATACGTCCATCTCTGCTAGCCTGATTGATACCAAATTCCGACAGTCTTAACCTTGATGATTCATCTATTGCAGTGTCATTCTCTAACAGGCGATCATTAATTGTTCTCCTTAATGGTACCCTTGCAGGAAGCTTGCACCAATCATTCATATATGATATTTTATTATATGACAATTGATTAATGTTTTTTTCACTGATTATTTTAAAATATAATAATAATAATACAACTATCAGTTGTTGGGTGTAATAAAAAAATAAAACCAAAAATGATTGTTATCTTTCTAATCTATGAATTAGCTTGTATTAAATATGTAAAATGTCATAAAATCATTGATGTTTACCCTTTTGGCAGCTGTGGTGCACTCTAACAGCATTATATTTATATTTTACATTATTTATAATAAAAGTTGCTGATGTTGGTAACATGGCATGCATCAGAAATGATAACCACTGACACAGAAGGGGAAGCCAATAGTGATGAAGATGATGTAAAGATGGAAGAACTGAAGGCAGCACTGGAGAAAATCAAGATGGGCAAAGCTGCAGTACATGATGGCATAACACCAGAAATGGTTAAGTACATGGGAGCAGCAGGTGACCTATTACTCCTAAGGGTCCTACAGGCAGCTTGGTGCAACAAGACCATACCAAAGGATTGGGAGATTGCCATAATAACACTGATTTTCAAAAAGGGTGACAATCGACAATGTGGAAACCATAGAGGCATATCTCTTCTCAGTGTCCCTGGTAAAATCTACTCTAGAATCCTAGAGCAGAAATTCCGACGCCTAGCTGAGCCACAATTGGATGAGGCCCAGTGCGGATTCCGAGCTAACCGAAGTACTCAAGACCTAATCTTCACACTCAGACAGCTGAGTGAAAAGGCCCTTGAGTATAAGAGTGAAATCCATCTTTGTTTCGTAGATCAGGACCACCACTGGTGTAAGACAAGATGATATCCTGTCACCTTATCTTTTCATACTCCTCATGGACGATGTCATCAAGGCATGTAAGGAGAGAACAAGAAAGTATTCAGTGGGGTACTGGAAGATGAGACAGGTCTGTATTTCAGAGCTGGCATTTGCTGATGATGTTGCCCTGATTGCTAAATCAGAGGCACATCTCCAATCCAACCTGCAAGTCTGGAAGGAAGAGCTGGAGAAGAGAGGGATGGTCATAAGCAGCTCTAAAACAAAATCCATGGTGATATCACGAGAAGAAAGAAGACATCAGATTAAGCTGGGAGAACAGGTCCTGGAGCAGGTTGACCACTTTAAATACCTTGGAGCTATTATAGACCAAAAGGGAGGCATTAAAGAAGAGTTAGTCACTCGAAAAGCAGCAGCTGGGAGACTTTTTCAGGCCATAAATCGAGGATTCCTCAGCAAGAGAGAAGTTGGTAAGAAAACGAAGATGGCTGTATACCGCTCCACCTATGTCCCAGTCTTGACATATGGATGCGAGTCATGGGCAATGACTACAACCCACAAAAGCCAGATCCAAACCTCAGAAATGAGGTATCTGAGAAAGGTGGTTGAAGTAACAAGAAGAGACATGGTACGCAACCAGACGATACGTCAAGGCCTAAAATCCCACCCCCTGCAGACCCAAGTAGAACAGTCCCAACTAAGATGGTTTGGCCATGTCTGCAGAATGGGAGAAGATCGGCTACCACGACAAACAAGCATGGGAAACAAAGACAAATGTAACAAAGTCATGATTTAAGATCATTTTGATGAAACAATGATGAATGTTACAAAGTTATGATTTAACCAGATTGTGATGTAGCAATGATGAATGTAACAAAGTTATGATTTAATCAGGTTGTGATTTAACAATGATGAATGTAACAAAGTTATGATTTAATCAGGTTGTGATGTAACAATAATGAATGTATCAAAGTCATGATTTAAGAAAGTTGTGATGTAACAATGATACATGTAACAAATTCATGATTTAAGAAAGTTGTGATGTAACAATGATGAGTGTAACAAAGTCATGATTTAAGAAAATTTTGATGTAACAATTATGAATGTTACAAAGTTTGTTGAAATCTTATGCTCCCTGCAGAGCTGAAGGGTGATTATGTTGGTAACATAACTGTTGGGTATGTTGGTAACAAAACTGTTAGGTATGTTGGTAACATAGCTGTTAGGTATGTTGGTAACATAGCTGTTAGGTTTGTTGGTAACATAGCTGTTAGGTTTGTTGGTAACATAGCTGTTTGGTATGTTGGTTACATAGCTGTTAGGCGAGCCTTATTTTCTCATCTGACTGAATATAAATTCGAAGAAATATTTTTTTCTACCTACTGACTTGTAAATCTTACAGGCCTGAAGGTAAAGCAGATGTGGATTTTGTCCTGCCAGACTCCATAACAACTTGGTCGATTCAAGCAATAGGCATGTCCCAAGAAGCAGGACTGTGTGTGGCCCCACCCATGGAAATTCCAACCTTCAGTTCTTTCTTTGTCCAGTTGGACTTACCGTACAGCGTGGTACGACTGGAGCAGCTGGAGGTCAGGGCTACTGTATACAACTACATGAGCCGCAGGTTAAGGGTATGAAACAACGATGGTAGATTCTTCTTGATGCTGATTCTTCTTCACCTTCAACATTCATATTCTTTCACTCTCATATCATCATCATTTATTATTTCACTCCCTGTGGAGCATAAAACCACATGTCCTCTTTACAGGAAGCCTGAACAAAGCATTCATATGATCTTGTAGTTTCTATAGCAACTTGTTTAACATGATGAGATTGCCAGCACCATACTCTCATATGATAGAGTAATCGGGTGGTCACACAAGGCAGTCTAGCTGCTCATGACCTTAATGTGCCCAGGTTTGTGATCCTTCTGTAGACCTTGTTTTTCTACTGTCTCTTAACTCTAGCCAGTCTCTCACTTTCTAAGAAATTACAGTCAAAAACAGCCATCATAGCTAAAGCTTGAGATGTTACAAGCAGACTGAACGTGGTGTAGGTAGCTGTGAAAAACAGACTTAACATTTCACTTAACAATTCCATCGCCTCAGTCTTCCCAAATCTTTTTCGCGAATAATGCTTTAATACAATTATGAATCATAGAAACCTGCCATTGTCTTTCATGTTTATTCAATTCCTTTTCAAAGTCGTCAACTTCTGAAGAATTCATCATCATCATTCCCCTTTCTCTCCTTAAGGAGCAAGGGGCATGACTGTTCACGACACTTGCTTTATTCATCTTTGAGCTACATTGTTTGAGCTTACCATTCACTTCCGTTTCCACATCGCACGTTGCCAGTTTCTTCTTTGCTTTTCCCAAAACCCTAAATTTCATCTTTTGAATTAAATTGTAAAGACATCTTACTTACTTTACTGACTTAGTTGTTCGTCTTCTAACCTGAGGTGTAGAGATTTGTCAGAGGGAGCACCATACTTTCCTATCGACTGTATTCCTCCTGGTCTGGTTCCAATCTAGTCCTTGATACATCAGAGATTGTCTAAGGATGTTCTCCCAGCAGACTCTGGGTCATCCTGGAGGTCTGGATCCCTGGCTCTTAGTTTCCCATACTTGTCATGGTAGCTGATCTTCTCCAATTCTTTAGACATGCCAAACCATCTTAGTTGGGACTGTCCTATTTGGGTCTGCAGTTGTTTTTATTATGTTTTGTTTTTTTGTCTTGGCCTTCCAAAAGTAATAATCAAAAAGAGTATACCATTTTTTTTCTCATAATGTAACCGCTTATATTTACTAGTATTTACCAGTTAAGACTTGCCCGTAAGCTTTAAGACGGATTTATTATTTTTTTTTAAAATAACGTATGTAAACTTAAAACTTGCCCTGTGTAGTTTGGGGGGGGAATCTCTGAAGAAACATAGAAAGAATAGGCCTTTTACACCGTCATGCATGTCGAACAAGGTGATTAATATGAGGCTGTACATGGCGATGGCAATCTTATCATGTGAAACAAGTTGCCACAGGAAGTACCACTGTAAGAGCATGTGAATACTTAGTTCAGGTTCTTTCAAGGAAACCAGCGACAGTGGTGGCTCCCTGCTCTATAAGGAGAGCAGAGGCTATTGATGATGATGATGATGATGATGATGATGATAATGAGACTTGATGGAAATGAACTGATTTGTTTGTTTTTAAATTTGACATTATTTAACAAAATGACATTTCTAATTTTTATACAGAACGTATAATAAACACAACCAAGAAAATAGCACACTAAATGAAAAAAACAAGTCCTGATATAACCAACAGTTCGATATATATAAATGGTAAATGGTTGAAAGGGCTTGTACTACACAAAAGAAAGTTACAAACATCTTAAATAATAAATAAAGTGGTCTCTAACACTTCACTCCCCTTTCACGGTATCTGCAATGGGAGTACCTTTATCTTTTATTCTACGCACTAACAAAATAACTCAATTATTCCGCCAGGTAAATGTACTTCTTCAGAGCATGGACGGCATTTGCTACTCAGGTCAGCCTGGCCACAAGACCGAAGCAGTCAAGTTGGAGATTGGACCAAATGACGCAGCTTCAGCGTACTTCCCCATAGTTCCTTTGGAGATCGGAAACTTTCCCATCCGTGTCATGGCTGTTTCCACATGGGGCCGAGATGCTGTGGAGAAAACATTGAGAGTGGAGGTAAAAACAGTTAGTCAGTCATCAGTAAGTGTCAGTCTATCTCTCTGCCTATCTGTCTGGAAGAAGAAACAGTAGATCACCACATACTAGAATGTTTGGCACTACACCAGCCCTCCATCACCAACTCCCTGTATGGAGACACAAAGCATTTGAAAAAAGACATGCAAATTCCATTACCTGTTGTACAAGGAAAATAGAATGAAAATTCTCAACCCAGGGGATTAGAGAAGTCAAAGTTCAAGTCTCTTGTGACCGCATGGCCTTCCACGCTAGCATTATGCCTACTACTTTCACGCTAAGCATTTATGCGTGCTATAATATGTTACATAAAAGAATGACAGACCTCAAAAGCAAATAAGACATTTTTACACAAAACGCAGTATAATTCAAAGTTCAGTTGGCAGTTACTGCTCTGACAGGGCAAAGGTAGGTCAGTCCCAGATAATAATGAATGGGTTTTATGCGCGGAAAGTGGGAAATGAATGTTTGTGTGATCTGGGTTTTTTTTTTTTTTTAATCCAATTGTTAAGTTGGAAAAGATCACACATGTGAAAAAAGTCAAAATAACAGAAAGTCATGTGCAAAAAGTCGAAAACAGAGAGTTGTGTGCAGAAATTGTACGGTGTGAAAAAAAGAACGGGACGTGTGGAAAAAGGCGGGAAAATAGAAGAAATAGTATATATAGAAGAGATGTGGGTGATAGGCAGAGATTTTCAGGATTTATGATTCCAATGATACCATGATTTTAGACTAGAGGATTTTTACAGATAACGTTAGGTGAACTTCATCTTTGAGGATATCAAGACAAGTTTTTTTTTCAGTAGACAAGTGTGTATATTATTCAGTTGGATTATATATTTTTCATTTCGGATAAACAACCATCATTTTGTGAAATTTACAGTGTTTGTCTAATGACATCAATAAACTTTAATATAATTTTCTACTGAATTGCTGTTTGTGGAAATTTACAGTAATTTCTTTTGGATATACGTTGTTGTGCTGAAACTGTTTTGCTTATCACCAAACTCAAAGGGAAGAACCTACCTGGGAAGAAGAAGAAAAATGAGTAAAGGTCAAGTATAACCATCTCTGGCGGAAGGCCAGTTAGCACTTGAACCACAACAACATATAAAAGATTAACTCTGACTAAATAAAAATCAATATAACTACTAGTGCCGTATAACCTACACGGCCACATATCTTCAAATTGATGCCATGACCTGCGCACAAGCAACTGACGCTGGCACATATCTTCAAATTGATGCCGTGACCTGCGCATTTAACTGACGCGGGCACACTCTGCCTGTCTGTACATTTCCCTATATATGTCTGTCTGTATATATAGAGTGACATACTAAGGCATGTAAGAGGGGTTTTCCACCCCAGGTGACAGCCGAGCATTGCGTGCCATCAGACACTGTTATGACAAAACGGTAGGGTTTAAAAATATGTTTGCTAGAGTAAGATTAGTTCTGTGTGTTTTAATGTTTGTATTAAAGGAAAGATCTGTCCCTGGTGCCAGATCCTTTAAGTACACCCTTGTCTGTATACATCTTAAGTGCTGCTGGTTTATATTGTTATTGTTGTTGTTGTTTATCTAGGGCTGCTGAGCTTCTTGTTCTTTTGCAGCCACTAGGAAGTTGAAGACTCCTTGTTATTAACAACTCTGTAGATGTAGGCTTTTCCTATGGCTTTTCTGCCATTTCAAAATGTGTTGAGCTGAAGTCATGAGCTCTAGTTTCTCCAGCTTGGCTGGCATTTAAAGGATCATCACATCTGCTCCCAAGCCAGGAGGAAGAAGCTTGTGGCATACTGTGCATTCCCCGTCATCCAAGGGGGTCCAGATATGCAGAGCTAAAATACTGTGCTCTGGTTCTGGGCTCTCCCAAGGAATTTTCACATCCTACACAGAGCCACTTCTCAGCTTCCCCTACCTATCATGGGTCCATAGTGAGATCCTCCTGCATGCAGTCAACCAGGTAAAAGCCAGAGTTACATCTAGGGCTCAAGTGACTTATCCAAGCTTAGTGTGCAATGCTGGGTTCTCAACGCGTTTCACCACAGGGGAGATCCCTGGAAGTTTTGGATAATTTCAAGAGTCAATGAGGATGTATTTAGCCTCACAGACATAGGTTCACTTCTATGTACATATATTGTAGCATTGTGCATAGCTAGTGGTCATATAAGGATGACTCCAGATATGTCTCCATGCATGCTGGCTGGTATAAGTGACTATGTTTCTCCACAGCTTTCTGTCCACTAATGCTGTTTGTCATTCCTGTTTTTTGTTTTTTCCATGCCCTATTTTTCATAGTGTGTTTGCTCTTTGTCTTATTTTCTGTGATGGTGTATACAGTCTCCATCTTTTTCTATACCCTGTTGTTATGGTATATAATGTCTTTGTCTTTTTCCATGACCGGTTGCCTTGATATACATAGTCTAGTATCTTCTATGTCTCATCTGGTATCTCTTTCTGTCAATTACATCTGTTGTTACAATGCATTTTGCATTCCTCTTCTCATATCTTGCCCAAACTATTTTGGTAATTTCTTTTTATACAAAATAATGTTCCTTGCACAATTGGGCTCTTTCAGGACTTTCTCAGATCAAATATTCTTCCGTAAAATCTCATCTCTATGGTCACTGGTAATCTAGAACATTATAGTCATCATGTGTCTGCTAGAACATTATAGTCATCATGTGGCTGCTAGAACATTATAGTCATGTGATTTCTGGAACATTATAGTCATCATGTGGCTGTTAGAACATTATAGTCATCATGTGGCTGCTAGAACATTATAGCCATCATGTGGCTGCTAGAACATCATAGTCATCATGTGGCTGCTAGAACATTATAGTCATCATGTGTCTGCTAGAACATTATAGTCATCATGTGGCTGCTAGAACATTATAGTCATCATGTAGCTGCTAGTACATTATAGTCATCATGTGTCTGCTAGAACATTATAGTCATCATGTGGCTGCTAAAACATTATAGTCATCATGTGATTTCTGGAACATTATAGTCATCATATGGCTGCTAGAACATTATAGTCATCATGTGGCTGCTAGAACATTATAGTCATCATGTGGCTGCTGGAACATTATAGTCATCATGTGATTTCTGGAACATTATAGCCATCATGTGTCTGCTAAAACATTATAGTCATCATGTGGCTGATAAAACATTATAGTCATCATGTGATTTCTGGAACATTATAGTCATCATATGGCTGCTAGAACATTATAGTCATCATGTGGCTGCTAGAACATTATAGTCATCATGTGGCTGCTGGAACATTATAGTCATCATGTGGCTGCTAGAACATTATAGTCATCATGTGATTTCTGGAACATTATAGTCATCATATGGCTGCTAGAACATTATAGTCATCATGTGGCTGCTAGAACATTATAGTCATCATGTGGCTGCTGGAACATTATAGTCATCATGTGATTTCTGGAACATTATAGCCATCATGTGTCTGCTAAAACATTATAGTCATCATGTGGCTGATAAAACATTATAGTCATCATGTGATTTCTGGAACATTATAGTCATCATATGGCTGCTAAAACATTATAGTCATCATGTGGCTGCTAGAACATTATAGTCATCATGTGGCTGCTGGAACATTATAGTCATCATGTGGCTGCTAGAACATTATAGTCATCATGTGATTTCTGGAACATTATAGTCATCATGTGGCTGCTAGAACATTATAGTCATCATGTGGCTGCTAGAACATTATAGTCATCATATGGCTGCTAGAACATTATAGTCATCATGTGTCTGCTGGAACATTATAGTCATCGTGTGGCTGCTAGAACATTATAGTCATCATGTGGCTGCTAGAACATTATAGTCGGATAGGCGGATAGTGTGATTCGCTTGCATGGCTAGGCGGGGTTGTCGCACGGAAGGTCCAGTGTTCAAATCCTGGGTAAGCCACTCATGTCTGTTGTTTTTCTGTTGTCTGGTGTTCTACTTCTTTATTTCCTGCGAGTGCCTGATAACATACCTTTATATTTGTTTCATATTAATTTACTGTTTACAGGCCTCGGGTTTCCCTCCCTTATGTGTAATAGTCATCATGTGGGTGCTAGAACATTTTAGTCATCGTGTGGCTGCTAGAACATTATAGTCATCATGTGGCTGCTAGAACATTATAGTCATGTGGCTGCTAGAACATTATAGTCATCATGTGGCTGCTAGAACATTATAGTCATCATGTGATTTCTGGAACATTATAGTCATCATGTGGCTGCTAGAACATTATAGTCATCATTTGGCTGCTAGAACATTATAGCCATCCTGTGGCTGCTAGAACATCATAGTCATTATGTGGCTGCTAGAACATTATAGTCATTATATGGCTTGATCGCCCAAATGCTTTGGTGCAGACTTACCACAAGGGACTGGCTGTGGTTGTTCCATGTTTTATAGGGAGTGAAAAAGTAAGGGTGATATTTATGGTGCCTTGAAGTTTAAATGTAAGAGGACTTAGCATGTGTTTGTTGAAGGCCTATGCTCTATGGCAGTGTTTCTCAACCTTTTTTGTTCACGGCATACTTTTCAATTTTCTAAAAATTTGTGGCACACCTATCTGACCCCATGCCTGATTAAAAAATTACAATGACAAATACTAAATTAAATACTCTAATTTGTGGGTACTTTAAATAAGGAAAACTCTCAATTTGATTTTCTTTTAATTGTTTAAAATAATTTTGAAATGTACCTATTTTTGTTCAAAGCAGTTAATAGCTCCAATTATTATTGAATGAATTCAAGCTGTAAGATCAGTTTTACATTACATGATCACTAAAAATATACTTCATGTAAATTTACAAAAATTTTGCGGCACACTTTGATAGGCACTGCGGCACACCAGTGTGCCATGGCACACCGCTTGAAAAACACTGCTCTATGGGGATCTAAAGGGTATTGATTGATTGAAGTTTAAATGTGGAAAATAGTTTTATTCGTACACATAATTTGAACCAAGAAGTTACGGACTTTCATGAATGGAAGTATTAATATGATATGACAAAATCACTTATGTGGAACTGATGACAAGAACCAGGAACGTGCCAGAGGAACAAGAGATGTGAAGAAGACGCTGGAGATGGATAGGACACACACTGAGGAAACTATTTGACAGCATTACAGGAAAGTCTTTGTTCTGGGATCACCAGGGTAGGAAAGGTAAATGCAGGCTAAAGAATACATGGAGAAGAGAGCTGGAGGCAGAAATGACAACTATGAGGAAGATGTGGAACAAATGAATGAAATCTTTATTTGAACATGGTAAAGAAAATGACATTATTACCTTTTTACACTAATGCCGTGCAATAATGCAATTCTCATATTATTTTCAAATTTAAACATTGTTTACTTCAACAGTAAATAGTTAATATTGAGATTCATTGTTACTGTTACTTTTGAACAGAATCGACATCATTGCGCTCTGGGCAAACCCGTAGGTGCTCATTCTTCCTCACTATATGTCAAAGAGTGTGAATGCTAACATGTAGCTTACTGGCTGTATACATGACAGATGTCTCCTCTCATACGTCCATCCTTGCTGGCTTTACGTTTGATGCCAAATTCCAAAAGTCTTAACCTTGATGATTCATCTATTGCAGTGTCATTCTCTAACAGGCGATCATTAATTGTTCTTAGTATCTCTCACTTATCCATATTCAGTGTCCCCAATGTGGGTACTTTTAATTCTAGTCTGTCAGCTCTCTCATTACCGTGTACCCCTGCCTGACCAAGACAGTAGATCCACACCAGCTCCTGCAGATTCGAAGCTTCTATGAATGTTTTCCATTCATGCTATAGCCAACCATTTTGTACCCTTCAAAGCATGGACTGAGAGTCTGGCACAATGACTGCCTTTGCTTAATGAAGTTTCAGTTAGCTACCTTAAGGCTGCAGTAGCTGCCCCTACCTCTATTCTCACGTTGGAATTTGTTGTCTTGTAAGCCCCGCTATGTTCAGCTACAATTCTGCCTTTTACTCTAGAAGAGCTGCCCCAACCTCATTTCTCACCACGGATCACAGACCCATTAGTATGCACAATGGCATCATTATCCCCGGCATGACCAAGGTTTCAGTTGGTTTATTTCCAGTTCAGCTTTCCCATTGCCCCAAGTTCTACACTCTCTGCCAAGGCTGATGATGACTTGCTGGAAGATTCGTTTATCAGTGTAATGCATGCACATATGCACAGAGAGAGAGTAGAAGAAAAAAAAAAAAGAAACAGAAGAAGCAATTACATATTGAATAGCACTATGGGTGGGTTTGAAAAAAAAATCGAAAAAAGGTGATTCGTCTTACGAGGACAAAAGACAAAGAAAGTAGTCTACGTTACGGCCACAAGGCCTTCGTCAGGAAAAGAAAGAAAGTGAAGGCTAGATAGGAGACATAAGAACTTAAAGAAATATAAAAATAAATAAAAATAAAAATAAAACTTAGGTACTTCCCTGAAGGCGAAGCATGGCTGAAAAGGAAGTGACTTCTGACCCCGGATGTACACAATACATACTAAGAAACTAAAAACTAAAAAACGAAACAACAAAAAAACTACCCAAATATAATAAAAGTGGGGACTGGAAATAGAAGAGGACAGAATAAGTAGGAGATAAATGAATATGAAATAAAAAATCAAGACAAATTAGAAAACGTGTACATCCATACATATTATGGAGGATGGCATAAAAATAGAAGAATAGGATAAGAGTGGAAAGAGTCCAAATAGAGCAAGAGAGGAAAGGGTGACCTCAGACAAAGGTGTGGAAAGTGTTGAGACCGGCTGGTTTTTGACACCCCATGCGGTGGATAAGACGGTTCTCAAGCTGTTCTCGGCTGGCAGTGTCAGAGGAGCAGGATCGGATCGCAGTGACCTGGATGTCGATGGGACCCTGGTGGTCAGGACTATTGAAGTGTGTGGCAACTGGTGTGGACTTTTGCTGAGAGATGTCATTTAAGTGCTGGCTGAATCTGTCCCCAAGTCGTTTGCCTGTTTGGCCAATATAGGTTTTGCAGCAACGTTTACATATGATTCACGCGATTCACACGTGAAGCTACTAGTGATGGTGTACATAGCCTTAGGAAAGGACACCTTCTGGGTTGAGATGACATACTTGCACGTATTGCATCGTGTCCGACCACAGGGTAGTGTGCCAAAGTGAGTGGCATTCTCCGGATCTGTTTGACAGCAGTGCTGTGAGGGTGATGGGTCAAGATTAATTTGACTCTATCTGAAGTGGATTTATAGTGAGGTATGAGGGCCTCCTGACGAGAGATGGGGAGCATACGTTGGAGAGCAGAGGTGAGAACATGTTCCGGATAAAGTCTGCTACGGAAGAAATCCAACATCTCATTTGCTCGGAAGTGGAAGTCATCGTCGTCTTGGCACAAACGGCGGAGGCGGAGAAGTTGTGAAAAAGGAAGGGAGTCACGACAGGCCCGAGGATGAGAAGAGGTATACAGGAGGTAGCTGTGGGCATCTGTCGGCTTTTAGTATACTGAGGTATTAAGGCCGGAGGGTGTGATAGAAATAGTAATGTCAAGGAAGTTGACAGACACTGTGGAGACGAGGGAGGTGAACTTGATGGTGTGGTGAAAGTGGTTGACAAAGTCGATGAAGCGATATAAATCAGTCTCAGACATATCTGTGAGACCTATGCCATCATTGATATATCTGCGGTAAAACCCGGGGAAAGGACCGGAGTATTGTTGCCATATCTGATGCTCCATATGGCCCATGAACAGGCAGGCATAGCTAGGACCCATCTTCGTTCCCATGGCAACACCACTAATTTGGTCAAAAAACTGACCATTGAATTCAAAGGAATTCAGTTGAAGGACCAGTTCAGCAAGACGGAGAAGAGTGACAGTGGATATAGAAGGGCAAGTGCGTTGGTCAAGAAAAAACCGAAGAGCTCGGAGACCATCAGAGTGGGGAATAGAGGTGTACAGAGAACAGACGTCTAACAAGAAAAGACGGTAGGAGCAGTCTGCTGAGAGTCGGATAGAGGAGAAAGTTGTAAGAGCATGATTGGTGTCTTTGACAAAGGAGGGAAGATTCTCAACGATAGGCTGGAAAATGCTATCGAGGAAGTCAGAAATGTGTTCAGTAGGACAGGAACAGGCTGAGACAATAGGTCTGCCAGGGTTTTCGATCTTATGAATTTTGGGGAGCATGTAGAATACAGGCTTGCCCAAAGAGCTGTCATGAATCCTAAGACGAGAAGCTTCGGGAGGAAGAGCATTACTAGTGATGAGCTGTTTAATAGTGTTGTGTACAATGCGATTGTTAGAGACAGTCGCATCGCTGGTCCTGGGCCTGTAAAAAGAGCCATTGGTCAACTGGTTATTACCTTCACTTAGGTATAAGTCCTTCTGCCAGACGACAATGGCTCCTCCCTTGTCAGCCGGTTTGATGACAATGTCGTCTCTGTGGCGAAGCAGGGAGAGAGCGCAGGACTCTGCCGAAGTGAGATTGGAATAATGCAATCTACAAGGGCAGAGCTGCTGAATGTCATGGATGGTGTTCTTGATATACAGGTCCAGGGCATGAGAGGCTCCAGGTTTAGGTGTAAAGGGGGGTTTAGTAGAGTCAGAAAAGCGTGCAAAGATGTCGGATTCAGCCTGAGACTGCGGAGTGCTGTCTTCCTTTCTAAAATGGAACTTCAGCCTCATGCGATGGTGAAACCGATGAACATCCTGGAGGAGATTGTATTGGTCTAGGGGCGGACGAAGAGGAACAAATTTTAGGCCCTTACTAAGAACAGAGCGCTCTCCCTCAGAGAGGGGTAGATCTGGGGGGATGCAGACTACCTGAGTGCATGATGGAGTGGAGGATGGGGGGGGGGGGACGGGGGTAGCTTTGGGGGTAGGGATGAGATGGGATAGTTTATGGTGTTTGGACGTGGAAAGGAATTCATGCAGCTGCCGGTTCAGTGTGTGGATAGTGGTGCGTATCATAGAATAGAAAGGGAAGTTGTTGGAGGTGAGACAACGTAAGTGAAGCAGAAGCTGGGTCTGTTGGGCACTGAGGTCTGATAAAAGGCGGGAGTGACTGGCGGCCACTACGCGCATACGTTGAAAGCCACATCTGGTCTCAATTCGTTGTAGGAGACGTTGTTCCCTAGGATTGAGTGTACCAGCAGACGGATGAAAATTGGAAGAGAATCCATTAGGAAGAATTTTGTGGTGGAGGCAGGTGTGAATAAAGTGGAGATGAGAAGGGAATCTAGTTTTCTTGAAAGTAACGAATGCAAAGTCAATAGCGGCACGGGATATATCAGGAGGTAGGGAGCTGAAGCTCGATTGAATAGCACTAATAGAATGAAAATATCAAACCAAAATCTTCAGATTGAGAACAAGTCACTCAACACTATTTGGTCACAGAAACAGAATGTGTTCACAAAATCTAGCAAGATGTAGACACTGCCTAAACCCATTGGCGACAGTAGAACACGATCTACTACTGTGCCCTGCACTCCAGGGAATGAGACAATTTTTCGTACCACACAACCCATCCATTGACAATACACTTTATGGCAGCCCAAAACAGCTTATATGAACTGTACAGTACCACATAATGACACCAAGGTCACCAAGAGCTGACACTCGATGACAGATGATTAAAGTCAAGTCAAGTCATTGAATAGTAAAGTTAAAGCTATAACATCTAAAAGTAAATATTATGTAAACATTGTATTGACAAAAACAAAGATTTACTGGTTAGATGCATTTTCAAGATGTCAAGACTTTGACATGCATATGTAGACATCTTTTGAATGTGTAGTAGTTGTTAGTTTTGACAAAACTTGTTAAAGCATTCAATGATAAAACACCTGTATTACTAAATGGAAGGACCCTGAACTGATGGCATTCAACAGGAGGACTTAGCGTGAGTTTGTTGAAGGCCTATTCTCCATAGGAAGCTGATGGGTAATAAATGAAATATATTTCAGCCTTGAATTAACATTCTTCAAACATGTAATATATTAATTTTTGTCAGTGTACAGCTGTTCAAGCAGTTTGTACAGTTGTTTTTTTAAGTACACTTTTTTCCTCTTTAAAATTACTTTTCTTTTAAGTCCCCACATTTTTTAAAAGTTTTTTTCTAAAAAAACCTATCAAATCCTACAAACCCATAATTTAAAAAGTGAAGTTTCATTGCGACTGACCTACCAAGCCTCGCCCCCTGTGTTTATTCCACCCTCATTTCATTTGTAGCCACCTAGCAAAATTAACGTGAAAGTTTCCCATTTAAACTTTGTCAATCTCTACCGTGTGTGCTAAGTAAGCCTACATTTTTCTTATTTAATTTGCTTAAGTTAAGTCAATATTTCTTTATGAGTGGTGTTATTTTATACAGAAACTGTTAATGCAAAATTTAGATTAGATTTTAATGTAATGTATTGGCCTTGCGCGCCAAAGGTACCAGGTTCAAAACACAATGGTGTCACGCTCCAGTCTACCCAGCTGTCAAAGTGGTACCTAACTCTGCTCTTGAGTTAAAGAAGTCAAAGGCAGCAAGGAAGAAAACTGGTCAACCTACCCCTAGAAGCTGGACCTAGTATAGTGAAGTCTCTAACATTTCACTCCCCTAGGGTTATGGGACTACCTTTACGTTTTATTCATAGATCAGAGCTGTGTCAGAGCTGTATCAGAGCCCATTTCTAAATCTGTATTGTTGCTCCATGATCAGGGTGAAGGCCTGGAGAAGATCCACACTGTGTCTGTGATGCTAGATCCAAGTGGAAAAAGGTTTCTCCGAAGTGGCTCATCCAACCATTCCTTCTCTCTCAAAAGTTGGTACCAAAATACTTGTTTTCCTGTACATGCCGTCTGGTGTGTTCTTAGTGTGTTATCAAAAGTTTTATTTTATTTTGACTTAGTTATTTTTAAATTTTGCTAGAATATCTATTTTTCTTATTAGTCTTGCCTTGTTTTTTTTATATTTACTAATATACTTTTGTACACGCAACATTGTTTACACAGTGCTGTCAAAATGATATGCATGCGATCATAATGGGGAGACGCTGGAACTGGGTAAGCCATGTCCGTAGAAGAGACCTTGATACCATCACAAGAACTAATACGCTTTGGAACCCAGAAGGAAGGCAAAAGAGAGGCAGACCAAAGACAACCTGGCACAGAACTGTGGAGGCCGAGATGCAAAGCATGAACCAGAGTAAGGACACTGCACGAAGGCTGGCCACTGACCAATCAAAGTGGAGACAGTTTGTTGCTGCCCTACAAGACGCCATTAGGCGTGATGGCCACTGACTGCTTTGTCGGTCAATGGCTAAGGATCCAAAAAGAAAAAGATGCACAAACATTATCTGTATGGATCCATTTTGGCCCCATTATTTAGGGAGCCAGCCCTATATAGTTCCCAATGGTCTCTGAAAAGAGAATGACTAGAGATCACTCACACATGTCATAAGAGATGACATGTGAAGTTGTGTATGAGCCTGGTGATGTCATGTGTAAAACTAATTGCTACAGAGATCACTGCTGTAAAAGCATATGCATGCGGTGACACAGGGTTTCTGTAAGGCAGCCAGGTGCAGGGGTGGCTCTATGCATCATGGGTAAAAAATTTAAAGTGAAAGAATAAAAGAATTAGACAGCCAAATGTAGGGGGGACCATGCACTAGCAAGTGTGTTGTAACATGTGACCACTGGAGGGTTGGCACAGAAGTCACCACTGATGGTTGGCACTGAAGTCACCACTGGAGGGTTGGCACAGAAGTCACCACTGATGGTTGGCACTGAAGTCACCACTGATGATGTATGAAGACAGACATTCCAGAAAACTTTGGCGTTATTAGTTGTGTTTGCTGTTCATATTTAAAGTTAATTTACCTGTTTTTATGTCAAGTTTTTAACTGTAACCAGATGCCATATGGATCTGAAACATTAAAAATAACAAACACAACAACCAAAAATTTACAGACTTGCATAAATAGATGCTTGCATAAAATAGGATTGAAGTGTTATGACAAGATGACTAATGTGGAACTAATGGCTAGAACTAGACAAGTGACAGTAGAACAAGAGATGAGAAGAAGATAATGGAGATGGATAAGACACACACTGAGAAAGACTGGTAGTAGCATCACTGGACAGTCCTTGTTCTGGAACCCCCAGGGTAAGAGAGGTAGAGGAAGACCAAAGAACACATAGAGAAGAGAACTGGAGGCAGACTTGAAGGGGATAAGAAGGCATGAAAAGACTGAGCAGATGGCACAGGACAGGAAGACTTGACACAGGACAGGAAGACTTGACACAGGACAGGAAGACATGACACAGGACAGGAAGACTTGGCAGACGTTTGTTAAAGGCCTATGTTTCTTGGGGAGCTGAAAGATGAAATAAAAAGAAAAAGCAAGACAAAAAGTGAATACCTGATGAGAGGTCAGAGGTCACAGCAACTGAGTTTGAAAATATACAGAGAAAAGACAAAGATTGTGATAATAAATGTGACAAAGGATAACAAATTAGAATTAGAGATCAATCAATCAATCAATCAATCAATACCCTGTAGCTCCCCAAGTAGCATAGGCCTTCAAAAACATATGCCAAGTCTTCCTGTCCTGTGCCATCCGCTCAAGTTCTTTCTATGTTTTTCACATCATTTTGACTTCTGTCTCCAGTTGTCTTCTCCGTGTGTTTTTTGGTCTAACTTTGCCTCCCTTTCCCTGGGAATTCCAGAACAAGGACTGCCTTGTAATGTTATGGTTTTTTTCATCTTCTTCTTCTTCTTGCGATCGCATCTTTGATGTTTACACTGCCAGACGAGATTTTATGATGAATTCGTCTGTTGTCTGGAGTTCCTCTTTAGCTCCAAATAGCTTTGAGTTTAGTGTTGAGTCATTGGGCCAGTATATCTTTCTTAACTGGTCATACAGAGGACAATCCTGTAGAATATGCTCACCAGTTTTTTCGTTTAATCCACATGTGCACAGTGCTGAAGCTGACAATCGTAACTTGTGCATGTGTTTATTCAGTTTGTTATACCCTGTCCTGAGGCAAAAAATGGTTATCTGTCCCTGCCGGTCAAGAGTGTGGTAGTCGTCATTCAGTTGATTCTGTTCTCTTCTGATAGTCTGGATAGCTCTCTTTTTCTCAGTGTATGTGATTTCATTATCTTCTTGTTCACAAGTTTATCTGCCTTTTCATTTCCGGGTACACCACAATGAGATGGTACCCACTGAAGTATGGTTCTCTTCTTGGCAGCTACCTTGTTTAATTCATTTCTCAGATGCGGGAGTTTACCACCCTTGAGAGCTTGCAGGACAGACAGTGCATCTGTGAGGATGATTACCTGCTGGCAGTCAGAGTTGGTGTTATAAATCATATTTGCAGCTTGCGCTAGAGCTTGAACCTCAGCTGTATAGTTGGAACAGAATTTACCAGTGGGAATGTGCCTAGTCTCATAGTGGTTGTCAGGATATGAGATAAAGATACCGGCACCTCCATTCCTAACAGCATTAGTTGCTGATCCATCTTTATAGGCATGTATCCATGATTGATCGGGATAGCTTTCTTGGATCATACTCAATGTAGCAGTTCGTTTTTGCAGATCATTATACTCACATCCACTTGTGAGACCACTGACTGATGTATTAATTTGGAGGACACTGCTGGCCTGTTCCCATGGTACAGGGTATAGGGTAGGCTTCAACGGTGTTGTCTTCATGGATAGGTCTTCTTGATGCTGTCTTTTAAGTCTTTTTCCCCAATGTACAAAGCTGCTACGTTTTAGACGTCCCAATGCCAGATCATCTAGTCTTGCCTTCATTGGGTGTGTTGGCATACTGTTGTACTTTTCCATCTGGATCATGGTTTTTGTGTCCCTTCTATAGGACAATGTCTGTAATCCAGCAGCTTTCTGCATCTCTGATATTGGTGTAGTTTTCATGGCTCCTGTAATGAGCCTGAGAGCTTGATTTTGCACCTTGTCCAAAGACTGCAGATGTGAATTAGCAGCTGATGACCATGCTGCTGAGCTAAACTCTAAGTGTGGTCTTATTACTCCATTATAAATCTTCTTTAGATTTCGTTCATTTGCTCCCCAGTTGGTACCTGCTAATTTTCTGAGTATGCCTAGTCATCTTCGGGCCTTTCCTTCTGCATTTTCAATATGCTTATTCCATGTAAGCCTTTGGTCAAATGTCACCCCATGATAGGTGGGGTGGCTTTCTTCCTTGATCATGGTTGTCCCTAGGTGTATGTTAGCTGCTTTGTCCTTGGGGGCGAGGGATAACAGTGTTGTGGAGGTTTTGTCTGTGTTTATTGTGATAAGCCATTTCTCTGCCCATGACACTAGCGTGTCTGCTGCCCGCTGCATTCTATAATTTGCTGTGGTGACGTTTTCATCAGAGCACTAAAGTACTAGATCATTTGCATATAAGGCAGCTTTCACTCCAGTGGGGAGATCTTTTACCAGGTCATTGATGTAAACAAGGAAGAGTGTTGGGGAAATTACTCCTCCTTGAGGTACCCCCTGATAGAGCAACACTTTTCTGCTCTGCAGACCATCAAGAGTGACTCTAGTTCTCCTGTTATGCAAGTATGACTGGATCCATTTTATCATGTTGCCTTGGATTCCACTTCTCCTAAGTTTTGCAATAAGGCCATCTTTCCACACCTTGTCAAAGGCCTGCTTGAAGTCGACCCAGATCGTTAGGACCTTTTTCTTCTCCTGGAAGGCATCTTCTACTGCTTGAGACAAGTAAGTAACTTGGTCTTCTATACTGTAGCATTCTCTAAATCCAGCTTGTTCCGGCACCAGGATCTGCTCAGACTCTAAATACCATTTCAATCTGTGGTTGACTATTCGCTCCATAGTCTTCCCAACACAGCTTGTGAGACTGATTGGCCGGTAACTTGCAGCCTCAGTCTTACATTTCCCTTTCTTTAGTATGGGTATTGTGATGGCTTCTCTCCATACTTGGGGTACCATTCCTTTCAACCAGCTGTGGTTGAATATCTCAAGCAGTTTTGTCTTTGCTGCTGAGCTCAGATTTACTAGCATTTCGTTGCTGATTTTGTCTGGGCCGGGTGACTTTTGGAACTTAAGCTTGGAAATAGCGTTCTGTAGTTCTCCTAGTGTGATGGGTTCCCTCATTGGGGCAGGAGTATCTGTCTGTCCCATGGTTGCCAGTATTTCTTTTCTTATCTCTCTCTGATGGTCTATGTTAATGGATAAGTTGCTTTCTGAACTGTATCTTCTAGCAAACAGGTCTGCAGCTTGTTTTCCTCTGAGAAGTTTGCCACCTTCATCCAATGTGATAGTCTGCCTAGGCGAGGAACGCTCTTCATTTAGAGACTTGACTAATCTCCAAAGTTTCTTGCCGTCTTTCTCAAGGTTCAGCGATGCCGTTTTAGTTCTCCAGCTTTTCCGTTTTTCTTCTAGCTTTGTTCTCTGAAACTCTGCTATGGCCTTTTTCCATTTGTTGTGAGTTTCAAGTGAAGGCTGAGACTCTGCGTCCTTTCTAGCCCTGTCCATAGCTTCCTGGTGCTCTTGGAGTGTGCTGGACCAGTATGGTGTGTAGATACACCGGCATTCTTTGGGAATGGTTTCTTTTGCAGCTTGAAGTATGCATTTGTTGAAGTCTTTTACCACTTCATTAATGTCTCTGTTCTGTACCTTGAGGTCAGACAGCAGCGTGTTCACCTGATGCCTGAATAAACCCCAGTTGGCTTTTTTGTAATTCCATCTTGTAATCGCTGGGCCTGTACTGAGAGTTACACTCTGGACAGTAAGAAAGATTGGGCGATGATCGCTTCCCCCTAGTTGGTCTCCTGCTTCTCTACTAATAAGTCCAGCTATATCTGGGGTGGCGAAGGCAAGATCTGGAGTTGAAGTTGTGTGCCATCCTCTGGAGTAGAAGGTAGGAGTATCTGTGGCAGTATTGACTAGGATTAACCAGTGGTCATCTTGCCATGTTTCAACCTCTTCACCTCTGTGATCTAAATGGTTATAGCCCCAGCTCTGGGAGTGGCTATTAAAGTCTCCAACTGCTATAAAGTTGGTGGCTGGTACCTGTATAGAGCTGAGACTCAGGGGTTTGTTGTTTGGACAGTAATAGTTCAGAAGTTCTATTTCCATCTTGTCTACCTTTAGCTGCAACAGCTGATATTCTGCTCCGTCCATGTAGGTTTTCCTTTCGTGTGCATGAATGTTATTCCTTACAAGAGTAAGTACTCCTCCTTTTTATCTATCTTGTCTGTCAGATCTGAAGCATTGATATCCCCTTATTTTAAAGGTTTGATCTACTTTCAAGTGAGTCTCTTGGATACAGCAAACACTGACTTGCTTCTCATACAAGATGTTTTCCAGCTCCGTCTTTTTCTGTATCCAGCCTGCTTGCTGTTCACTCTCTCTGCATTCCAGTGCATTATGACAAGTGGCACTCTGGGTTTCTCTTTTTCTGTATTGTTTCGGTCAGTAGTTCTCCTTCGCCATCTGCTGACTCCACAAGACGGTCTATAGGGTCCTCCAGTAGCTGAGGGTGGGCTCTGTTGAGGCTCAGAGCCCGACACTGCACCTGCCTGGTGGAGCTCCACAGGGCGAGCACCAGTACGAGATTTATTTGACGGTGTACTCATCCATAGAAAAAAGCGAGTTGCGTGATACTGTGGTTTCCGGTGTGCCTTCGGGCCCAGCATCTACTACTTCAGCACCTCTTCAACGGGAGAGTGGGCTCATCCCTAATCTGTTTATGTTCCCAGTAGTAGACTATTCGCAAGCAGCCTGGGGTGTCACTGCTCTGTGCAGACCTTGTTTACCGAGGCGGCGTCCGAGCTCGTATGGTAAAAATATGGTTGCATTATCTTCCAAATAGACCTGTCTTTCCCGTGGCTTTTCTGCCATCCTGCAACTTTGAGTTGGGGAGTTCTGAGCTCCAGTCTCTTTCCCAGGCATTTTATCCTGGCCTGGCATGTATCCAGAGGACTCCACTTCTGGTTCTATGTTAGCAGTTGGGGATAGGTGGGGTTGCATACTGTGCATTCCCCATCATCCAGGGGGGGCTCTCCAACTATGCAGAGCTTGCAAAATGCTGTACTCTGGTTCTCTGGTTCTGGGCTCTACCAAGGAATCCTCACGTCCTGCACAGAGCCACTTCCAGATACCCACCATCTGCCATCTCTCCATTGTAGAAATCTCCTGCATGCGGCCATCCAGTCAAGAGCCAGTATTAAGTCTGGTGCCTATGTGACTCCCCCAAGCTTAGTGTACAATGTTGGGTTCTCAACATGCTGCACCACAGGGGGGATTGTGATACTGAGCCAATTTGTGTTGTTGTTGTTTGCATTTTGCTCAGCCATCTCTCTCAACTCTGCACCAATAAGCGACATCAGGGACTTAACTGTGCCTCAGTACTGGGAGGCCCTGTTTCCAGGTACACCACACACAGCCAATTGAGGCAATGGTCGTCGTGGGCATGTCTTCAGTGGGGAAGTTGTGGAGTCTTCCTGTCCATGTCCTAACACTGCCAGCAAGACATCAGAGGTTTGGAGAGTGGCCTTCTCTGGTTATGGTTTTTTAATGTGGGTCCTATCCATCTCCAGTGCCTTCTTCTCATCTCTTGTTCCACTGGCACTTGTCTGGTTCTTGTCATCAGTTCCACATTGGTGACCTTGTCATACCATTTCAATCCTTCTAAATTACGCAAGCACAACAAATACAACAACCAAAAAGCTACACACAATGAGAGATGCCTACAAAATGAGGAATCATACTTGTATTTTGGCAACAATGTAGGCGGAGTTGGAGGAACAAATAATATCAAAATAAGAAAACAAACAGAAAGAAAAGCTTTCATTGCATTGTTATGTATATGGCAGTGAAAAGAAATCAAGTCCACAGTAAGAATCATTTACTGAAATGTAACGGCATGCACACCATCATTGTAGGCAGATGCTGGAACTGGGTTGGCCATGTCCTCAGAAGGGACTCTTGACACCATCACCAGAACTGCTATGCTATGGACACCAGAAGGATGATGAAAGAGAGGCAGACCAAAGACAATATGGTGGAGAACAGTGGATGGGTGAGATCAGGGCCGGATTAAGGCCAACTAATGCCATAAGCACAGCCCAACAATGGTGCCAGCCCCCTGCCCTTCCAGTGCTTAACTGACGAGAGATTAAGACTCCATAATTGCTGATGGTGAAATAAGAGATTGAAAATTCAGTTTTCTTCCAGGCCAGACCGCATAACTATATTAAATGAATAGTTTTAAAAAAAATGTTATTTAACACTAAATAGCAGTAAGCAATATAACCAAATTATTTACTTCTAACTAAGGAAACACGGCCAATAAAGACAATTACAAAATAAATAGACTAAAGTCAAGCGTGGGTCAGTGAAAGAGTTGAGAGTCAGGGGACATAATAGCTAGGGGAAAAACTTTGTGGTGCCCCCTTCCCTTGGTGCCCTAAGTACATGCTTATTTTGTTTAATGGTTAATCCAGCCCTGGGTGAGATACATAGCATGAACCAGAGTTGGGGCACAGCACGAAGAATGGCCATCGACAGAGCAAAATGGGGACAGTTTGTTGTTGCTCTACAAGACGCCACAAGGCGTGATGTCCACTGACTACTTTATTAGTCAGGAGCTAAGGATCCAAGAAGAAAAGAAAGTCCATCCCATTGCTTGGCTGTGAAAGACTGACTACAAAAGTGAAAACCAAAAAAGAAGCAGATTTTCATAAATGGGTTGTTTTGTGTAGACCAGAAGGATTGAAATGATCTGACAAGATTACCAGTGTGGAACTGATGACAAGATTACCAGTGTGGAACTGATGACAAGATTACCAGTGTGGAACTGATGACAAGATTACCAGTGTGGAACTGATGACAAGATTACCAGTGTGGAACTGATGACAAGATTACCAGTGTGGAACTGATGACAAGATTACCAGTGTGGAACTGATGACAAGAAACAGGCAAATACCAATACAGTAAGATGAGAGAAGGAGGCTCTGGCATTGGAAAGGACACACACTGATAAAACTAGCCGATAGCATTAGAAGACAGCCATTATTCTGAAATCCTCAGGGTAAGAGACAAAGAGGGAAGCAACAACAACAAAACCACACAAAGAAGGAAGACTTGGAAGAGCTTATGACAGGCGTGCAAAGAGCTTGAATGGATGGCACAAGATAGAAAGGCTTGTAGTGTATTTTTTTAAAGGCCTATCCTTCATGGGCAGCTGGTTGGCACTGGTTTACCTTAGTGAATTATTTCCTGTCATGAGCTTCACATAAAGTAGTTGTTTTGTTTTTCTTCTCCCTAAATGGTGTAGGTCTGTATTCTTTTATTCGAACACTCAAAAAACCGAAATATTCTGAAAATTGAAAGTATTTTTAGACTACTTTTTTAAATCATGATTTGGGCACTTTCTGACTATTTTGAGCAACTTTAAGATATTTTTGAGGATTTCAGATTAAAGGATAGAGACCTGTAATATCAAATTATTTACTTATCACAATGTAAGCAAAGATTTAATGACTTTTGTCTTTAGATGAGGTGAAGGTTGAAGAGAAGCGTCAGAGTGTTGAACTCGACCTTGACCTGCCCCAGGATGTCATCCCTGATACAGACAGTTGTACAGTTCATGCAATGGGTAAGATCACTTAGCAGATGCCTGGAGAATGATTGTTGAAAATTTGAGGCAAACAATCTTTATTCATCACAGCCTGTTAATGTTCAAATTATTAGTGCTAATGCTAGATAAGTTAATTTGACCTAATGCTAGATACGTTAATTTTACCTAATGTGGAAAATTAATTTTACCTAATGCTAGATAAATTTAAATTTTACTTAATGCAGAAAGTTAATTTTACCTAATGCTAGTTAAGTTAATTTTACCTAATGTAGAAAGTTAATTTTACATAATGCTGAAAGTTAATTTTACCTAATGCAGAAAGTTAATTGTACCTAATGCTGAAAGTTAATTTTACCTAATGCTGAATGTTAATTTTACCTAATACTGAAAGTAAATTTTACCTAATGCTGAAAATTAATTTTACCTAATGTGGAAAGTAAATTTTACCTAATTGGAAGTTAATTTTCTCTAATGCTGAAAGTTAATTTTACCTCATGTGGAAAGGAAATTTTACCGAATGTAGAAAGTTAATTTTACCTAATGTAGAAAATTAATTTTACCTAATGTACAAAGTTAATTTTACCTAATGTACAAAGTTAATTTTACCCAATCAATCAATAGCCTTTAGCTCCCCAAGGAGCATAGGCCTTCAACAAACACATGCCAAGTCTTCCTGTCCCATGCCATCTGCTCAAGTTCTTTCCATGTTTTCCTCATCAATTTCACCTCTTTATCCAGTTCACTTCTCCATGTGTTTTTTCATCTACCTCTGCCTCTCTTTCCCTGTTGATTCCAGAACAAAGACTGACTTGTGATGCTATCAACAGGTTTCCTAAATGTGTATCCTATCCATCACCAGCGTCTTCTTCTCAACTCTTGTTCCACTGGCACTTGTTTGGTTCTTGTCATCAATTTCACATCTGTGGCTTTGTCATACCATTTCAGTCTTTCTATTCTACGCAACCACCCATTTATAAAAGTCTGTAGCTTTTTGGTTGTTTATTTTGATTATGAGAATAAATGCAAGAAATGACAACAAGGTTGAAATTGAAGAAACACCACTAAAAGATGTAGAATCGTATACATTTCGAGACAGTAATATAGACAAAGTTGGAGGGACAGATAATGATATCAAAATAAGAATACAAAAAGCAAGAGGAGCTTTCATTGTATTGGGAAACATATGGAGAACAAGAGAAATCTTCAACTCAAATGTCAAGTCAGTCCTATTGTATGGCTCTGAGACATGGAGCGCAATAAAAACCAAACAAATTTTACCTAATGTAGAAAATTAATTTTACTAATGTAGAAAGTTAATTTTACCTAATTTACAAAGTTAATTTTACCTAATGCAGAAAGTTAATTTTACCTAATGTAGAAAGTTAATTTTACCTAATGTAGATAGTTAATTTTACCTAATTTGGAAAGTTAATTTTACCTAATGTAAATAGTTAATTATCAGCAGAAACTTTATAACCTGATTCACATCTAACAGTGAGAAACATAATAGTGATATGGGGTCATTTATCTGGCTACCTTGTATCAGAAGTGTTAAAAATATTGTAAACCAACAATATGTAGTAATTCAAATGCACATCAAGTAGGTGGTCGAAGTGGCTAAGAGGCATGGCATCCACCTCAAATTCTAAAGGTACCGGGTTTGATTCCCAGTAGAGGGAATATAATACACGGAAGTTTATTTTTCAGAACCAGTGGTCCTAATGATGTCATACTCCCCCCTGGCCTCCTGGGTAGTGAGATCGGATGTCGAGCCTTCCCGGATAAGGATGCAAAAATAGGAGGTCTTGTGTACAAGTTGGGCACGTTAAAAATCCCTCTGCAGTTGGAAATCGTAAGGAGTAGGCCATAAGACCGTTGCCCTGACAAAATTTAAAATTAGAAACCTAACAACCACAAAAATATTTATAGAATGTATGAGTCCTATATACACCCACTGGGATTCTCGCCAGTGCTATGGAGTTCGTGCACTGTGCTGAGATCCTTCTTATGTGATCTAAGGGAGTAGATTGGAGCACTGTTTAATGAAGATAGTCCTTAAAACCAAACCAAACCGAACCAAACGTCAAGTAATTTCTGGATTCTACTTTGTTTATGGTGACCACTGATGTACAACAGTTTTTAAATTGCACGATAGAGAAGGATTGCTCACTCATGATTTTTGCTCGCATGTTTAGTGCCCTTTAGTTGTGATAGTGATTTACGAAACCAAAATATATAAAAACCAGCTTAGTTTACATATGCGTGAAAATCTGGCTTTTAAATAAACCTCTACAGGTATATGTACAGCATCTATGTCTAAACCCCTGTTTTCAGCTTCTGGTGTATCTGTCGCATCAACCACCGCTCCCTCAAACTGTCAAGACATTTCTGAAGATAATTTTTCTGATGATGATGTCAAGTAATTGATATGAATCAACAATCAATATTTATTTCTATTTTATTACAGAGTGGTTGAATTGCTGGTCTCTCGTGGCAATGGTGCTGGGTTTGATTAATAGTATTGACATGCTTCAGTCTACCCAGCTTTAAATGGGTACCTGACTTTGCACTTGAGTTAAGGCAGGAAAAAGCAGTGAGGAACGGAACTGGTTACTCCACTTCTCAATGCTGGGCCTAGTACAGTGAAGTCTCTAACACTTCACACCCCTATGGCAGTATCCTCATTACCTTTTTTTTTTAATTTATAAAATTTTTCCTTTTTTTTTTTTTTTTTTTTTTGTTGTTGTTGACATTTTAGACCTGGCTACCTGCATTCAGGAAAATGCTCTTATCTGGCAACCCTCAGGTTTAAAGCATGTTGAATAAATGTTCCCATACCTGAAGTCATTTTGAAGAAATTAATGACATCTGAGGAAAGAACCAGGGACTAGAAGAGTGGCAGCGCCATTTCAAACCTGTTTCTAGACCAGCATCATAAATAAAAGCATAATTTCCATTTTTTTCAGGTGATTTGCTTGGTCCAACTTTACAAGTTACAATTGAAGGTGCAGCTGAGTTACTACGCCTGCCAACTGGATGTGGTGAGCAGAATCTGATCCATCTTGCACCAAATGTTTACGTGACTCGTTACCTACGCTCCACCAGACGGCTGTCTTCGGCCATAGAAAAGAAGGCGACCATTCTTATTAGACAAGGTAAGACAAATAAACAGTTGTGATTGGCTGTTTTTCATGATCTGCCTTTTGATCTTATTCATTTAAAAGTTAGTTTACTTCCTCTTTTTGGTTTTTATTTTTTTTTTCTTGTTATGTACACACAAAATTGATCATTTTGATTTGCCCTATTTACAATGATTTGACAGAAGTGAGGCTACCTTCAGATATCGGCAGTTATTCATATTATTTTGAATTGAAAACAATATATATCCTAATTATAACCCATCAGAGGTTGAGCGGGATATATTTCTCATCATCAAGTGAAAAACAAATGTTTTTAACTTATTGATTGTTTGATTTTGGCTCATGTACACGACACAGTGTTTATTCTGTTCATGGAATACACTGCTCAACCCCATATATTGATATGTATGCACACGGACAGTCTGGTAATTAGTGTTGGAAAAATGAAAATGAATCACGTCTATGCAAGTGGGATACATAAAGCAGCATAGATATCATCAGACCAGTTTTTAAAAAATAAAATTTTGCCTCATTCAACCTAGACACAGGGTCCATTGGTTATATTAAGGAGCATGTCTAAATATAAAGGACCATATGGTCTGATTCAGATTGATCATGTATGCATAAAGAAGGTTAGATCATCGTTCATGATATAACAAAAAGAAAAACAACCATAAAGCTACAGACTTTCATAAATGGATGCTTGCATAGAATAAAAGGATTGAGGTGGCATGACAAGGTCACTAATGTCAAACTAATGACAAGAACCAGACACGCCAGTAGAATAAGAGATGAGAAGATGATGCCGGTGATGGATAGGACACGCACTGAGGAAACCTGTTGTTAATATTACATGACAGTCTTTTAAGTACTTTTGCGCGTGGGAGTTAAGTGTGTGAGACTTTCACATGCCAGTCTAGTTTTGATAGACGCACATGTGAGCGCATCTGATATAGATGTACATGTTTAAATAGTTATGCATACTTTTCTGCATCATCATTAAATGCAGATGACGCACTTTGTTGCGTCGATTTGTTGCTATACAAATCATACCCTTGTGGCATTGTAATATTTCGGTCGTCGTTGATGGACGCATATTTTCTGGTGTTCTTTCTCTAATGTAAAGAGAAGACCCATACTTATGAATATATTGAAGTACTCAAGAGTTTTATTCCTGAGGGATCATTCCAGGAATTCGTTTGCATTAATAATTATTGCCAGTTAACGGCACTTTTCAAGGTCTCTTGCCTCAAGATACCCAGAGCCCTATTTGTCAAGGCAGGACTTCCATTGTATCTGTCATGATCAATGGCTAGTGCGTCCCTCTGACATCAGGAACGAGATTAGATGTCTACATAATTTATATGTTCTTCAAAATCGACGAAGGCAATTTAGTCAAGTCGTTTGACCTTATCATTATTGTAATCGGTATGGTCAATCAAGGACATATCGTTCATGATGTATTTTCTGCAATGAAACTATGATGTATTTTCTGCAATGAAACTATGATGTATTTGTCTGCAATGAAACCATGATGTATTTTCCTGCAATGAAAACCACGATGTTAACGTCTTTTCGTCCAATAAATTGTCTCGTTAAAGATTTATCTTCAACAACGAGCCCAGCCTGCTTGACTTACACGTTGGTCAACTTTATGACCCTGTCGTTGCTGCATTGACATTGCCTTTTACCATTGGCCTATCCTTATGGCCCACACACTTGTCTTTGCGTTATAAAATATAAGTCAGCCAGAGACTGTAAGCCTGACCTTTCCTGACAACATCAGTATTGTCAGCCTATACCAAGTTAACACATTAACTACCGAATTGAAAAACACACTGTGGCCAAATTAAATTTTTTTCCCATTTTCATCCTGTAGATGTTTGCACAAAGTAAGCTGTAGTTTTCGTAATTGTTTACAGATTTTTATGAATTACACGTCATGTTAAAGATAAATGAATGTACTATTACAATAAACACTGGTTGTAACTCTAATAGAGGTTGTTGCTATTTAACGCCTTCCGATACCAGAGGACTTGCAATATTTTCACAATTATAACTGCTTGCGCCCCATCTCTATCAAAATCACAATTTCAATCAATGTGCACACCGTTTTCACTCTTGTTCTCGTCGATAGATCTATCAGTCAATTGTTGAAACATGTTTCTGTCCTATTCAGCCGTTAGACGAGATGTACACGCATTTTTTGTAGTCCTATCACTAGTTGCCACGGTAAACAGTTTTACACGATTTGGTAACTAACCCAAAACGCTGAAAAATATGAACATAATATCAATTTTTCAGTGTTCTACAACAACCATGCTGTGGGAATTTGTTTTCCGGTGGCAACTTAAAATCTCGAACCAGATCAGAGAGTGTTTCAGTACATTTTTCATTCGTTTTATTACTAAAATTAGATTGGCGCTCTGAGCGGCTTGTGGTCCAAATGTGATTATTTTGTGAGCCGCTGACAGCGGCTTGCAGTAGTTAATGTGTTAAACCCACACCACCAACGTAACACATTCCTTGTTCTGGAATCACCAGGGTAAGAGAGGAAGACTAAAGGGTACATGGAGAAGAAAACTGGAGACAGGAATGAGGAGAACATGGAAAGATCTTAAGCTGATGGCACGAGACAGGAAGACTTGACATACGTTTGTTGAAGGCCTATGCTCCTTGTGGACCTGAAGGGTGATGAATAAATGTATGAATTAATACACATGGACAGTCAGATAATGAATCTGTATTAGAACATTGACACTTAGTCATGTCAATTCACATGAACTGTCAGACAATTAATCTATATTGGAACAAAGACACTGCGGCAGAGTCACTGAGTGTTCTTCAATCTTCCCCAGGTGTAGCTAGACAGATGACTTTCAGAAAGCCTGATGCCTCTTATGCCACATGGCCACATGCAGACTCAAGTACTTGGTAAACATGTAATAGTGGCTGTGTGTTGTGTTCATTTCTTTGTTGATTTGTAAAACACGTAATAGTGGCTTTGTGTTGTGTTTATTTCTTGTTGTAGGTGTTTTTAAAACATGCAAAAGTGGCTGTTTGTTGTGTTTATTTCTTTTATTTTGTCAAACATGTAATAGTGGCTTTGTGTTGTGTTCTTATATTGTTGCAGTTGTTATGTACTTTCAATATGCTTTTTTTGTTTAGCTGACAAAGACAAATATCCTGTTCAACCCTTGAAGGGATATAACTAGGATATATATTGTCTCTATGTTCATATAATATGTTCAACCAATGTTTGTTTTTTTAATAAAGTATCCCATTCAACCCTTGATGGGTTATAATTAGTGCTCTTACCATTTATTAGCACTGTCACCATTTATTAGTGCTCTCACCATTTATTACTGCTTTCACCATTTATTAGTGTTGTCACCATTTATAGGGCTGTCACCATTTATTAGCGCTATCACCCTTTATTAGCGCTGTCACCATTTATTAGCGCTGTCACCATTTATTACTGCTCTCACCATTTATTGGTGCTCTTACCATTTATTTGTGCTCTTACCATTTATTGGTGCTCTTACCATTTATTAGCGCTGTCACCATTTATTAGTGCTGTCACCATTTATTAGTGCTCTTACCATTTATTAGCAGTCACCATTTATTAGCGCTGTCACTATTTATTAGTGCTCTACCATCTATTACTGCTCTCACCATTTATTAGTGCTCTCACCATTTATTAGTGCTCTACCATTTATTGGTGCTCTCACCATTTATTAGTGCTCTACCATTTATTAGTGCTCTCACCATTTATTAGTGCTCTACCATTTATTAGTGCTCTCACCATTTATTACTGCTCTCACCATCTATTACTTCTCTCACCATTTATTAGTGCTCTCACCATTTATTAGTGCTCTCGCCATTTGTTGGTGCTCTCACCATTTATTACTTCTCTCACCATTTATTAGTGCTCTCACCATTTATTAGTGCTCTCACCATTTATTAGTACTCTCACCATTTGTTGGTGCTCTCACCATTTATTACTGCTCTCACCATTTATTAGCACTGTCACCATTTATTAATGCTCTACCATTTATTAGTGCTCTCACCATTTATTAGTGCTCTACCATTTATTGGTGCTCTCAGCATTTATTACTGCTCTCACCATTTATTACTGCTCTCACCATTTATTAGTGCTCTCATCATTTATTAGTGCTCTCACCATTTATTACTTCTCTCACCATTTATTACTTATCTCACCATTTATTAGTGCTCTCACCATTTATTAGTGCTCTCACCATTTATTACTGCTCTCACCATTTATTACTTCTCTCACCATTTATTAGTGCTCTCACCATTTATTAGTGCTCTCACCATTTATTAGTGCTCTCACCATTTATTAGTGCTCTCGCCATTTGTTGGTGCTCTCACCATTTATTACTGCTCTCACCATCTATTTCTGCTCTCATCATTTATTATTGCTCCCACCATTCATTAGTGCTCTCACCATTTATTACTGCTGTCACCATTTATTAGTGCTCTCACCATTTATTAGTGCTCCCACCATTTATTAGTGCTCTCACCATTTATTAGTGCTCTCGCCATTTGTTACTGCTCTCACCATTTATTAGTGCTCTCGCCATTTGTTGGTGCTCTCACCATTTATTACTGCTCTCACCATTTATTACTGCTCTCACCATTTATTACTGCTCTCACCATCTATTTCTGCTCATCATTTATTATTGCTCCCACCATTCATTAGTGCTCTCACCATTTATTACTGCTGTCACCATTTATTAGTGCTCCCACCATTTATTAGTGCTCTCGCCATTTGTTACTGCTCCCACCATTTATTAGTGCTCTCTCTATTTATTACTGCTCCCAGGTTGACAGCGTTTGCCATGAAGACATTGTGCCAGGCTGAGCACTATGTCACCATTGACCATAATCAGACATGTGATTCCTTTCATTGGGTTGCTCAGCAACAGAACCCAGATGGTAGCTTCAAGGAAGAGGTTTGGGTTACACACCGGGAGATGCTGGTGAGTTGTGGACCATCATCATCATCACCGTCATCATCATCATCATTGTCATCATCACCACCATCATCATCACCGTCATCATCATTGTCATCATCATCATCACCATTATCATCATCACCATCATCATCACCATCATCATCATCATTGTCATCACCATCATCACCATCATCATCACCATCATCACCATCATCATCATCATCATCATTGTGATAATCATCATCAGCATCATCATCATTTCCTTTTTTGCTCTTTGTGTAGCATGGACCCATCACTCCAGAGGGTGGTGATAGTGAAACATAGAGGGAGACACTGGTAATTCACTAAGGGAGATGCTAGTAAAACATTGAGGGAGATGCTGGTAAGCCGTATAGGGAGATAAGCAAGCCCATAAATGCTTAGTTCAGGCTTCCTACAAGAGGAACAGCTGCAGTCGTGGCTGTATATGGAGAGAGGTAGACCAAAGACAACCTGGCGGAGAAGAGTGGAGGCTGAGATACAACCAGAGTTGGGGTACAGCACAAAGGATGGCCACCGACCGAGCAAAATGGGGACAGTTTGTTGCTGCCCTACAAGACGCCACTTGGCGTGATGGCCACTGTCTGCTTTGTCAGTCAGGGCTAAGGATCCGAGATGGAGAGAGAATAATGACAACTAGTAAAATTTAAGTAACGAATAGAAAATAGATAAAATGTATATAAACACAAAAAATAGAGAATACTTTGAAAACAACTTTTGTCACATAGAACAAGAGAGAAAACTCTCTGTTGTTGAGGAATATATGGAAATTACAAGAATCCAGCATAAAAATCAGAATCTTCAGCTCAAATGTCAAGTCAGTTCTGTTGCATGGCTTTGAAACATGGAGAAAATAAAAACAACAACAAAAAATACTAATCACTTTCATAAATGGGTGTTTGCGTAGAATAGAATTTTAGTGATCTGACAAGATTACTAATGTGGAACTGATGATAAGATCACTAATGTGGAACTGATGATAAGATTACTAATGTGGAACTGATGACAAGATTACTAATGTGGAACTGATGACAAGATTACTAATGTGGAACTGATGACAAGATTACTAATGTGGAACTGATGACAAGATCACTAATGTGGAACTGATGACAAGATCACTAATGTGGAACTGATGATAAGAACAAGTGCCAGTGGAACAAGAGATGAGAACAAAAGATGGTGGAGATGGATACGACACAAATTAAGGAAACCTTTTGATAGCATTACAAGGCAGTCATTGTTCTAGAATCCCTAGGCTGAGAGTTAGAGGAAGACTGAAAAAAAAAGATCAAATGAAAATAGAAATGAAAGGGATAAAGTAGAAATGGAAAGACCTTGATCAGATGGCACAGGTCAGAAAGGTGTAACATTAATTTATTGAAGGCCTATGCTCTATAGGGCAAGTATAATAATGATAAACATCTATTGTGCACAACGAAAATAACATGTCTGCTGTACATGTTAGAAAGGAACATAGTTAAATTTGGGAAGCATGTATTTTAACTGAGACTTGAATTGAGACACAAAACTTGATAGCAAGAGTAGTAGTAGTTCATTTTAAGTCAGAATAAAGGTAATAGTAAAGGTAGTCCCATAGGAGATACTGCCATAGGGGGAGTGAAGTGTTAGAGACTTCACTGTGCCAGGTCCAGCATTGAGAGGTGGAGTGACCAGTTACCGTGCTCGCTGTCTTTTCCTTCCCTAACTCAAGAGCAAAGTCAGGTACCCATTTACAGCTGGGTTGACTGGAGTGTGGCAAATCGAACCTGACACCTTTGCTGCGAGGAACCAGTGCTCTAACCACTGTATCAGTTGCTCAAGTCAAGATAGGCAAAATGAAAAAAAATTGGGATTAGTCTATTTTCTTATTATAATCTTCTGGAATCTATACATGTCAACATTAATTGTCAGAACACATTTTAAGCAAGCATATTTTGAGTTTGAAAATTACCAAAATAAATTGTGCTTTTCCTATCAAGAATACCATGAATTTATCATAATCTTGTTTTATGTTTCTAATTTGCTTGTTTATTCATCACTTACCATGAAATTTGTCACTGATACTTTCCATTGCATAATAACACTTTTCTCTCATCAAATTTACGATATCCTATCAAAATTTTGATTTATTGCAAACAATGTAAAATTTTGTAAAACGTGTTACTTTTTTTTAGATCTGCCTTTAAAGTTCTATAGTTCAGCCTGTATTAAAGTTATAAAAAAATAAAAAACCTGATAAAACTTTTAAAAAATACAACGCTGAGCTTCCAGTTCAAATTTGGTGCTTATAATTAAAAAAATAAAAAGGCCTTAGGGAATAGAAAAGAAAAAATAGATAGACTGAATAAGTATAGCCACCATCTCAACATCAGTCTAAAGGACAGAGGTCATGACACTCAATGTGTGCAGTCCTGAGAGCATAACAGTAAGGAGCCAGAAGCATACCTGTCAACCTGTACAAATTTTTCGTACAATGTACGTATTTTTGATACTTTTAGCAGTGTGCGGCCGTACAGACTCGTTGTACACATCCCCCCCCCTCCCCCCCCCCAAAAAAAAATCGAAAAATATATATATATTTTTTTTAAATTAAAAAGAAATTCTAAAAATATTTTCCAACCCAAGCTTTTAAAAATTTTAAATCAGAAAATATTTTCGAGCCCAGGTTTTTTTTAAACCAGCTTTTTATTATTTTTAATTCTGGGAATCTCGGCGTCTGTTTTTAAACTGAGGTCTTTCCCAGCAACCAGTCAAATCCTTTTATACCCAACAATTCGGCAAAAACTTTGAATTCGGCCTCAAACACTTTCGGTTTTCAGCGTGACATGACGTATTTTTAAAGTTACCTGTTACAGCCACGCTTGCCAAGAGACGGTTAATTTTTTATTTTTTGCTGTTAGCGGTTTGCTTTGCTTCATTGTATTTTATTTTTGTCGTTCTCTTAATCTTTCCAGTTATATTTTGACCATTTAAATATTTCCAATAAATTAATATCATAAAATTTTGTGTAAGCCCTACAAAAGTAGAAAAAAAAGTTTATTTGCATTGAATACTTTATCCCAGCGGTCGAGATTCGCTGCTTTATTTTTTTTAATAAAGTGGCAATCTATTATCACTGGTCTAGGCTACCAACTCTTAAATAATTTTGTAAATTTTTGGTGCTACGTTTTTCTTCCTAGATTTGATATTCTGTTCATAATTTGGTAATTTTTTATATTTTTTTTTTTTGCTGTTAGCTGTTTGCTTTACTTCGTTGTTTTTTTTTTTTTTTTTTGGTCGTTCTCTTAATCTTTCCAGTTATTTTGATCATTTAAATATTTCCCATAAATTAATGTCATAATATTCTGTGTCGGCCCTACATAACTAGAAAAAAAGTTTGTTTGCGTAAACTTCGCTGCTTTATTTTTCAATTTAAAAAATCCACACAGACTGCAGGAGGTCCATGAATGCAGACACACTCACTTCTTTTTTACAGTGTAAGATTAACATTGTGCAGACTTTAAGCCCACAAATGCAATTCTGCAAAGTGCTAAAAGTGCATGTGTTGATTATAATACAAAACACTGTGCATCGAAAGAATAATACCTCTTAGTATCACTAAGTTTTTTATATGTAAAGAACCACATGAGACTATTAGCATGTTTTATATCACACTAATTCAAACGCTAATAGATTTGTATGTGTCAATTCCCGTTTTAAAACTATTGTGTATAATTTATTAATATATTTTTTGCGTAAGGATTTTTGGGTGTTTGTAAGGATTTTTTTGGTCCGGCGTACAAATTTTTGTCTCAGGAGGTTGACAGGTGTGCAGAAGCTGGAACAGACAGACACATTTACATACCTAGGATGCATAGTGACACCAGAAGCTGGAACAAGCAAAGACATCAACAACAGAATGAATAAAGCGAGAACAGCCTTTGCTAGTCTCAACAACATTTGGAAGTCTTCCCAGTACAGCACAAACACCAAATTAAGATTATATGAGAGCTGTGTACTTTCTGTGCTTCTCTATGGTGCGGAATGCTGGAGAGTAATAGAGAAGAAAATGTCTAAATCGTCCTCCCTCCACACAATCTGCCTAAGGAAAATTCACAGAATCTTTTGGCTGAATACTATCACCAAACAAGAACTGCTTACTCAGATGTAGTGGGTTTGATGGTATTGTATGATGGTGATGTTACTAAATGTAATGTATGAGGCCAGCTGTGAAGGCTCCTGAGATAAAATGTAGTTGTGAATTGTCAGAAGGCCTTTCTTGCTACCACTACGACCTCACACTTAATTTTTTTCTTAATGAATGTGGCTACGTAAAGTGTCTAGGGTAATGATATGTAGTGTGGTGTGATAGTTTATAAATACACCCACAGATATTTAAGAAGACTAATAATATTAACAAATGTTAAAATACACTGAACTAACTCACGTGTGTAAAATTTTTTGATAGAATTATATTACATTTATTTGTTCTGGATCAAGTTTTATGTTGACCAGAACTTTTTTTTTAGGAAAAGGATTTAAAATTAATGAAAAAAATGCATGGAATGTTACATAATAAATGCAAGAGTGTACATATATAAGTACTAGACTAGTTAGTTTTATTAAAATGTTCTAGTAGTCATCTACTTGGGAGGATAGTTAATGCTTGTGCTGTTGGGGTGGCCTCATCACACCTGTCTATATTGACTACACAGTGTCCAGTAAATTGCAGGAATTTTATGGGGTATTAGCAACTAAAAGGCGTTGGTGAACTTCCAGCAGACCAGAGGCTCACTCATCTTGAAGAAGTAGCTCTGGTGCTGAAATCTGGTGGTCCCACCTCTCCGTGCTGGCGGGCAATAATAGTGGTCTCTGTCACAACGTACTGCACAGATACACTCGAGTAAAATCACCAACTGGATAGACACCGCCTTGTTGACAGCTGAAACTCACAGCTCAGATTATGAATAAAGAACACAGAAATGCTAGCAAAACTCAGCTGAGCTGCTGGCTATAGTATGGCGTCCCTGAACTTATTTCACTTTATTTCATTTGGAAATCACCACACTTGCGTTTTCTGTGTCTATCACTGAACAACTATTGAGAAATGACCCCAAATCCGCGTCTAAGCGCCGACAATATGCTTGTCTGTGGCCAATCACTGCCTAGGTTTTTTTTTGAATTTCAAATTTCCTACACTAAAGTCATTTCAGTCATGCTTCAGTCAAGTATGGATTTTTATCTGTTAGTCTGTCCGTCTCTACTTGCGTTTTTACAAAAATGTACTTGATTTTTGAACCAACCTTTCTCTCCCCTCCAAAATTTTGTCGTTAAAAGTTATATTTAGACACAGCTCCCACCAATGTCCCTTCGCTTCCCTACTAAGTTGATTTGAACACCTGCTTCTCAAGGTCGTGTTTTTTTGTGCAAATAGCGACACTTTTTATTCCATACAGTCTGTCGTTGATGTGAACAACACTGTCTTTTGTCATTATCTTCAATATTATCTATCCGTCTGTAAAATTAAGAACATATTAGTTCACTGCTCAGAATGGGCCATCCGGCCAGCTAATTTTTATATTCCTAACATTAATATTATGAAAAAGTTACTTTTTAAATTTTGTAATATTTCAACATCTGCGTTTAGCCGCTGAATTCAAATCAAGGGCTTGGTATCGCAAAAGCGTCCATTTCCGTACCTCGTGTCAATTTGGGGGACGTGAATTTTTACTTTCCTCCATCCCCCCCAATTGCGTCTCCTTAGCCTTTCTAGTCTCACGCAATCTTTCCAGTCATATTTTTTCCTTTTTATCCGCCGTTCCCCTCCTGTCTAGCAAGTCAATTTTTATGGAGGGTGATGACCCGCGGTCTGGGCGATCATGTACTATCAGCAGCCTACGCATTATGTTTTTATCCTTACATGTTATCTTTGGAGGTATTTTACCGTTGTATCTCTGTCAATTTCACTACACATCTCCCCACTTGAAAACATGCCTATGGCAAGTTCCAAAACCAGCGATACACATAGGTAAAATTACTCCTCACGTCTGCCACTACTCTAATTTTGATCACAGGGGTGCCGACTGAGGAAATCTGCACCGACATTCAATTTGCCTGGGATATATTGGATACTGAACTGATAAGGTTGAAGCAATAAAGACCACCTCAGCAATCTTGCGTTTTCATGCTTAGCCTGAGATAAGAATACGAGAGGCTGATGGTCCGTCTCCACCACAAATGTCCTACCATACAGATAGATTTGAAACTTCTTTATTGCCCAGATTAACGCTAAACATTCTTTTTCGCTTGTGGAGTATCCTTGTTCCGCCTTATTCAATTTACGGCTTGCATAAGCGACTGGTTTCAGTTCCCCATCAGGTGAAGATGATCTTTGCAACAAAGCCCCTCCTAGTCCTACATTACTTGCATCGGTTCTTAAGACAAAGTCCTGTGTCAAATCAGGCAGTTTGAGAATAGGCTTGCTAGTGAGTTTTTCCTTTAACTCTTGGAACGCTAGTTCACATTGTGCAGTCCAAATAATTTTATCTGGAAGTCCCTTGCGAGTCAGATCAGTCAGAGGAGCACAAATAGCGTTAAAATTCTTGATGTATTTCTGATAAAATCCGCATAACGACACAAATGATCGCACGTCCTTTTTTGTTTGCGGCCTAGGTGCTCTCTGCAGTTTTTCCAAGTTCTTAGGATCAGGGGTCATATTACCCTGATATACAGTGTGTCCCAAGAATTCCAACTCTTTGCATCCAATACAACATTTTGTTGGCCTAGCAGTTAAGTTCGCCTCCCGAAGTCTATCAAACAACATCTCCAGAGCTTCAATGTGTTCTTCAAATGTCTCTGTGGCGACGAGAATATCATCCATGAAATTCGTGATACATGGGTTATTCAGGGGATCCAACAATTTGCGCATCATCCTTGAAAACACACTCGGAGCATTTTTCAGTCCGAATGGTAGCATATTGAATTCATAATGTCCATCCGAAGTGCTAAAAGCCAAATAAGGTCTCACTTCAGGCTTCACTGGGATCTGGTAATAGCCTTTACTAAGATCCACCTTTGAAAAGTATTTTGCCTTGTTCAGTCTGGCAAATAACTGTTTTGTGTCTGGTAATGGATCCACTTGTCCTTCTGTGACAGCATTCAGTTTCCTGTAATCTATGCACAGTCTGTGTTCCCCAGACGGTTTTCTCAACAAAACGACACTAGAACTAAAAGATGATTCACTGTGCGAAATAATCCCCTCCTTCAACAAATACTCTATTTCTTCCTTCAATGCCTTCTCCTTCGCGAACGGAATAGAATAGGCTCTCATACAGATTGGGTTTGAGTCTACCAGTTTCATGTCATACTGTAGCAAATTTGTATGGCCTGGTTTATCTGTTAATACATCTGTATGTTCCTCCAGAACCTGTTGAACTCTCTCCCTCTGGTTTTTAGTCAGGTGCTTACTGACTTTTACCTGTGCTGCGGTTTCACAAGGATGTAATGGGTATTCATGTGAGGTGAGTGGTTCTTTTTGCATCTGGGTTGCAATAGCCAAGGTCAATAAGGGGGTGCTTTCCTGGAGTGGTCTGTCCAGATACTTCTTTAACAGGTTTACATGATAAACTTTCTCCTTCCCCTTTTTGTCAATTTTATAGTTTGTTCTAGACACCTTCTCTAGAACCGTATATGGACCTTGCCAACCAATTTGTAATTTATTCTGGCTTCCGGGTAGTAGAAGCAGCACCTTCTCTCCGACTGCCAGTTCCCTGTCCTTTGCCTTCCTATTAAAATATGCTGCATGTTTCTTCCTGGCTTGCTTCAAATTATCATTTGCCAGTTTCCATCCAGCTTTCAAACGAGTGGTCAGTTCGTTCACGTATTGATACGATGAGGTAACAGTCTCTTCCGCCTTCTCATCTGTCCAGGTCCTTAATAGAGCTTCTAATGGACCTTTTATTGGCCTCCCAAATAGCAGAGTTGCGGGAGCCATCCCGGTTGAACTATGTGGTACCTCCCGGTACGCAAACAATGCGGCGGGCAGGAATTGATCCCACAGATCCGGTTTTTCGTGTGCCAGCTTTCTCAGGATAGAAATGAGAGTCCCGTTGAACCTCTCTACCTGGCCGTTCCCTTGTGGATGGTACGGACTACAATGAAAGTGTCTGGCTTGAAATAGCTTAAAAACTTCTTCCGTTAGTTTCCCCTTGAACTGAGAACCATTATCCGTCAAGATTTGATGCGGGAATCCTAATCGGGTAAATATTGTAAGTAGTGCCTCTGCTACATGTTTTGAATCAATTGATGGCAGGGCTACCGCCTCTCCCCACATAGAACAAGTGTCCACCAGAGTAAGGATGTAACTGTTCCTCCTCTTGGTCCGAGTGAGAGGTCCTACAATATCCACTGCAACCCTCTCAAAAGGTGTTCCCACTATGGGCATTTCCCCTAGAGTTGCAGGAGCAGTCCAGTGCTTTGGAGCTACCCTTTGACATTCTGGGCAGGATTTGACATATCTTTTTATATCCTCCGTTATCCCTGGCCAGAAGTAATGACAAGCTATACGCTGTCCTGTGGCGCTGATCCCCATGTGACCACTGAAGGGAATCGCATGCCCGAGTTCCATCACTTTATCTCTATATGAAGTGGGAAGAACCAGCTGGTTGTGACCATTTGTTCCAGTTCCGGCCTTCCTGTATAAGAGTTTGTTCTTCATGAAATATTCCCCCTTGCTCGGAGGTGTGTGACATTTGGGCAATTTTTTAAAACAGGGCTTGAGTGTCCTATCCTCAGCCTGCGCCTTCCTCATCTCCTCTGGATGAGCATTTATAGGTTCACCTTCTTCCTCCTTCTTCTGTGACCTGGTCTGCACTGTCGCCATGATCACAGGTTTCTCGGGATTCCCCAAGAAGACGTATCTACACCCCAATATCAGAGGGTAGATTGGTTCATCTATCACTGCTGCTCTGATTTCTCCCTCCACATAGCGAGTTTTCACCGTTATCCTTGCGATGGGAAGTGTCATGAGTGGTATGTCCTTAGTCGCCCCTTGTATTTCCACTGTTTCTGTGGTATACTGACTTGGGTCCACTAGGCTAGACTTCACAACTGAATCATAATCCAAACCTGTATCATAAAGGCACCTTATGGTGACCCCATTACAAATAACATCCTCACAAACTGGGGGGTGATAAGGTTCCTGTTGTCCATTAGGATTAACCTTTAATCTTCGCGTCCCCGACTTCATTGCAGCAATGTTTGAAGGTTTCCTTCTACAAAATTCGGTGTTATGGTTATCCTTCTTGCACCATTTACACCATCTTTTTCCTTGGTTCAACGGTTTTCTTTCATTGAACTTTTGGTCATTAAACTGTGAGTTTCTGTCGCGATAGTCATTTCTTGGCCGCTCAAAGTTTGTCCTACCTTTATTTCCCTGCTCTCTATTATCAAATTTATTAAATTGCTGTGGAGCTTTAAAATTGTCTATGTGCTTCTTTTTAGCACCACTTACCTCTGCCTGAGCTGCCTGATACCTCTCAGCAACATTTAAAATTTCCCCCAACTTCTCTGCACCTTGTTCCATGAGAAATTTTCTCATGTCTGGAGCCATGGACTCTCTCAATTGCTCAATCATGATCATTTCTTTAAGATCTTGGGTCTTCCCCAGAGCCGTCCATTTCTCCAAATAGGTTTCTAGTCTAGCAGAGAATTGGTGGTATGTCTCCCCAGACAACAGTTTGGCATTTCTAAATTTCTTACGATAAAATTCACCATTCTTCTCGTACCTTAATAACAAAGCCTGCTTTAACATGTCATAATTGTCTTGGTCTTCCCTGTTCATTTTGGCAAATACTTCATAAGAAGTACCTCTCAATCCCTGTGATAGCTTTAAACTCCACCTCTCTCTCTCTAACCCATATGTAGTAACTAATAACTCAAAACGTCCTAGGTACCCCTCTATGTCATCGTCTTTTTCAACAAAATGGTCTAAATGAAACCCCATAGCTGAGTTTGAGGCTCCCAGACTGGGCGTAGCATCTGAGGCAAAAGGGCTGGCACCATTTTCAGGAGCCGGGCCTTGTAATTCCAGCTCCCTTAGTCGTAATTCGTGCTCCCTCTGCAACCTTCTATCTTCTGCCTCCCTTTCGGCAGTCAACCTTTTTTCTTCTGCCTCCCTTTCGGCAGTCAACCTTTTTTCTTCTGCCTCCCTTTGCTGTCGTTTTTCTTCTGCCTCCCTTTGCTGTCGTTTTTCTTCTGCCTCCCTTTGCTGTCGTTTTTCTTCTGCCTCAATCTGCAGCCTCTTAATCTCAGCCTCAATTTGTAACCTCTTTTCTTCAGCTAACTTTCTATCTTCCCTTTCAATATATTTATCACATTCAGCCGTTACATATTGAATTAAAATTTGACCATCCATTCCCATCTCCTTTGCGGTCAGCACAGCAGCTGATCGGAATTTTGCTAGCTCCGCCATACTTTTTAGACAATATAATAATATACAAGCTAAATCTCTAACCAGTAAATACACTAAGTACTTCTTATGACTATAGTCTAACTAATTCTAACTAACCAGTTAACTAATTAGTTATCACTGGCTGTGAAGATTCACCAACTTTTATCTGCAGGGACACTTTTAATTTTAAAGGGAATTTCACAATTTTTTTCCCTAATTTTATTTCTCCAACCAGGAGATCCTAATATTACTGTTGGGCTAATTATCCCTGGACAAGACCCCAATGTATGTAGTGGGTTTGATGGTATTGTATGATGGTGATGTTACTAAATGTAATGTATGAGGCCAGCTGTGAAGGCTCCTGAGATAAAATGTAGTTGTGAATTGTCAGAAGGCCTTTCTTGCTACCACTACGACCTCACACTTAATTTTTTTCTTAATGAATGTGGCTACGTAAAGTGTCTAGGGTAATGATATGTAGTGTGGTGTGATAGTTTATAAATACACCCACAGATATTTAAGAAGACTAATAATATTAACAAATGTTAAAATACACTGAACTAACTCACGTGTGTAAAATTTTTGATAGAATTATATTACATTTATTTGTTCTGGATCAAGTTTTATGTTGACCAGAACTTTTTTTTAGGAAAAGGATTTAAAATTAATGAAAAAAATGCATGGAATGTTACATAATAAATGCAAGAGTGTACATATATAAGTACTAGACTAGTTAGTTTTATTAAAATGTTCTAGTAGTCATCTACTTGGGAGGATAGTTAATGCTTGTGCTGTTGGGGTGGCCTCATCACACCTGTCTATATTGACTACACAGTGTCCAGTAAATTGCAGGAATTTTATGGGGTATTAGCAACTAAAAGGCGTTGGTGAACTTCCAGCAGACCAGAGGCTCACTCATCTTGAAGAAGTAGCTCTGGTGCTGAAATCTGGTGGTCCCACCTCTCCGTGCTGGCGGGCAATAATAGTGGTCTCTGTCACAACGTACTGCACAGATACACTCGAGTAAAATCACCAACTGGATAGACACCGCCTTGTTGACAGCTGAAACTCACAGCTCAGATTATGAATAAAGAACACAGAAATGCTAGCAAAACTCAGCTGAGCTGCTGGCTATAGTATGGCGTCCCTGAACTTATTTCACTTTATTTCATTTGGAAATCACCACACTTGCGTTTTCTGTGTCTATCACTGAACAACTATTGAGAAATGACCCCAAATCCGCGTCTAAGCGCCGACAATATGCTTGTCTGTGGCCAATCACTGCCTAGGTTTTTTTTGAATTTCAAATTTCCTACACTAAAGTCATTTCAGTCATGCTTCAGTCAAGTATGGATTTTTATCTGTTAGTCTGTCCGTCTCTACTTGCGTTTTTACAAAAATGTACTTGATTTTTGAACCAACCTTTCTCTCCCCTCCAAAATTTTGTCGTTAAAAGTTATATTTAGACACAGCTCCCACCAATGTCCCTTCGCTTCCCTACTAAGTTGATTTGAACACCTGCTTCTCAAGGTTGTGTTTTTTTGTGCAAATAGCGACACTTTTTATTCCATACAGTCTGTCGTTGATGTGAACAACACTGTCTTTTGTCATTATCTTCAATATTATCTATCCGTCTGTAAAATTAAGAACATATTAGTTCACTGCTCAGAATGGGCCATCCGGCCAGCTAATTTTTATATTCCTAACATTAATATTATGAAAAAGTTACTTTTTAAATTTTGTAATATTTCAACATCTGCGTTTAGCCGCTGAATTCAAATCAAGGGCTTGGTATCGCAAAAGCGTCCATTTCCGTACCTCGTGTCAATTTGGGGGACGTGAATTTTTACTTTCCTCCATCCCCCCCAATTGCGTCTCCTTAGCCTTTCTAGTCTCACGCAATCTTTCCAGTCATATTTTTTTCCTTTTTATCCGCCGTTCCCCTCCTGTCTAGCAAGTCAATTTTTATGGAGGGTGATGACCCGCGGTCTGGGCGATCATGTACTATCAGCAGCCTACGCATTATGTTTTTATCCTTACATGTTATCTTTGGAGGTATTTTACCGTTGTATCTCTGTCAATTTCACTACATCAGAGTAACCAAGAGGACATGCACACCATCATGGCTGGCAGACGCTGGAGTTGGGGGGGCCACATCCTCAAAAGAGACCCTGATGCCATCACAAAAACAGCTATGCTATGGACCCCTGAAAGAAACAGAGAGGCAGAGCAAAAACAACTTGGCGGAGAACGATGGAGGCCGAGACGCAAAGAATGAAGCAGAGCTGGGTAAATGTACGAAGGATGACCACCGACCAAACAAAGTGGAAGCAGTTTGTTGCTGCCCTACAAGACGCCACTAGGCGTGATGGCCACTGACTGCTTTGACAGTCGTTGGCTAAGGATCAAAGAAGAAGAAGGGAATTGACATATATGATTTAAATTCAATTTTCCCACCATTTCCATGGCAACCAATATCATCAAATGCTTTGCCAAACATAACAATTATTGGTTAAGGTTAAGCATATGCATTTTAATATAAAACCTGCAATTATTTATGAAAATAACATGTCTTTGTAGCTTCTTCTCTTATGCGCTGACAAGGCTTGATCATTCTTCCACAGGGTGGTATCAATGGTGACATCTCCCACGCTGCCTATATCCTTGCAGCTTTGCTGGAATGTGACTGCCAAGAAGAGGTAATTTATCCTTTGAGTCCCTGCTTCAAATTTTAGGAACATTATTTATAACATCTATATTTTCTACAGAGAAAGCACATGTGACCATCACCAATATCATTCCTGAAAAAGTTCTATGGAGATAAAAATAGCCTCAAGCTGACTGCTGCTTTCTTTGAACATATTCAAGTTGACGTCTGAAAGTGTACAAAGAAGATATACATCAAATAGCAAAGACCTGATAATAATAAAGTATATGTACTGAACACAACAAACATTTTCCTAGGACATGTTATAAGGAGAGAAAGTTGGAATATATTGTGATAACAGAAAAATTAAAGGAAAAAGAGATAAAAGTTGACAAAGAGAGAAGATGCTGAACAGTTTGACATTGAGTTATGGAAAAAATTCAACAACAGAATTTATCAAAAATTGATAGACATAATTCAGACATTCATAAACAGTCGACATAAACAGAATTCAGACATTCATAAACAGTTAACAAAAATGGAATACAGATCCACAGACATACTCGTAATTCAGACATCCATAAACAGTCAACATAAACAGAATTGGGACATTCATAAACAGTCAAAATAAATACAATTCATAAACAGATGTAGAAATACATCTTCAAGGAGAGAACCAGCAGTGAAGATCTTTGAACACACCTTAACTGGAGTCCCCCAATACACAGGTAAAACTTCAAATGGATGTGAACTAGACTTCTAGCAGAGGTAGCTAGCTTGTGGCATTACTTTGAAGGTCCTGATATGGTCAACCGTAGGGGAAAATGAAAGAGGAGAAATTCTTCTTCTTCTTCCTCGTTCGTCCTGAAAAGGATGTTGGTTGCGTTGTGTCTGTTTACAGCGAAGCTACGATATTTGCGCCTTTCGGCCGACACATCCGACTTCAGCACAGCATTTTTTGGGACCGGGTTTGCCTTCCCTCTTCGATCCCAACTCCTCAGCCAGACTGCAGTGATGCAGCTTGTTTCCAGGACCACCACGTGGAGGTGGAGTAGGGTCTTGGTCAGCTCTGGTTCGCTGACCCTGACACAGGCAGTCAAGCTATGGGTCACTTACTGCATTCCTCACTTTTGATGCGTCTTGGGTCCCAAAGAGGAGAAATGAAATTAACAATTGAAAGTGAGCCACTGTGGTAGATGGATATATACCTGGAGAAATGAAGGTGACAGAGAGTTAAGATGAATAAAAATGCATTACCACTTGCTGTGCATCCTAGATAATCAAGTGCACCAGTTTATTGACAGTTATGTTTTTTTAAAAAGGATTCTATTTTTCTGTCAGTCAGTCAAATCTTATTAGCTTTTCACCAAGACCACTTAACATTCTGTCAGTCAGTCAAATCTTATTAGCTTTTCACCAAGACTACTTAAAATTCTGTCAGTCAGTCAAATCTTATTAGCTTTTCACCAAGACCACTTAACATTCATGTCAACAACACCAGGTTTAAGCAAGTTTCAGTGTTCAAATACCTAGGAAGCATTTTTACTGAAAATGGAAGACTTGACAGAGATGCCAAAAAAGCCAGTGCAATGATTTATGAACAATCATCACTACTCAAACTCAGTATGCAAACTAAACAATAGCTGATAAATAGTATCTTCTTACCAACTCTTTGGTATCAGTGTCAATCATGGACCCTGACCAAAGCACAGGAGAGAGAAATTACATACTGTGAGATAAGATGTTTAAGAAAAGCCATTAATGTTACCAGGAGAGACAGAATGAGGAATGATGACATCAGAAAAATTGTAGGAACTACATCCTGTGTCATATATATAGAGAGACAGAAAATTAAATGATTTGCTCATCTCATGAGAACTGACCCTGATAAATTACGACTAATCGCACAACACTAGGAGATCTGGGTTTAGGGCATGGGTAAGACCAACAGGCAGATGGATTGACAACATCACAGACATCCTACAACAACACAGGCTCACAACAGCCACTTGACTCAAGAATGCAAACTTCAACTCCTCACTACACTCCATGGTAATAGTGGAAGGAAAATATAAAGTCAAATCTTATCCCTGCCATCACTGGTGTCAATACCTTGTCGAGGTATGGCGGCTTGCATACCCTGATTACCCCCAGAGCTATGCCAGCAGGAGTTTTACTTCTGGAAGGTTCTACCAAGCTGGACAGGTTTGCGCGGGCAGGGGTCAGACTAAAGCAGACACCCTGGTCCTCCACGTTGGGGGTTTTAGCATAGGGCTGACACCCCTGTCTATGTAAATAAAAATGAAGTTACGGAAACGACAACAAATGAACAAACTTTGCTGTGGGATGGACATCCGGAGTCTGAGGCTTGTATGAATGAACCAGAGTTTGGGCACTGTACGAAGGATGGCCACCAACCGAGCAAAGTGGAATCAATTTGTTGTTGCCCTACAAGACGCCACCTGGTGTGATGGCCACTGACTGCTTTGATGGTTGGTGGCTAAGGATCAAAGAAGAAGAAATCTTATCCACAAACAGTTTTTTAAAACTTGCTCTTATTCAGTTCTTACTCTAATGCAGAACCAGAAAGAAGTCACGGGGAAAGCTCAAAGTTACATTGAGGCCAAATTAGCTCAGACAGAAAGGCCATTGGCAGTTGCCATCAGTGCATATGCCCTGACCTTGGCTGGAAGTCAGCACAGTGACACACTGGTCAAGCGTTTATTGTCCATGGCAAAGTCATCTCCTGAAGGTAATTATACTTAAAATACTTTTACATTTTTGGTGGTGTCGTTTTTAGAGTTACTTTTCTTCCAATGTTCATATATGGCTGTCAGGTCTGTAGTGTTGTTAATTTATTCTTCTTGTTGTTTGCATTTGTTCTCAGCCACAATGCTGGCCATTAGTTTTGAGCAGTAAGTACATTCTGTTGTAGTTTACAGCTAGGCTGTGGTATCTGTGCCTTTCGGCCTGACACATCCAATTTCAACTTTCAACAAGAATTTTTTATGAATTTGCTTCCCTACCACCTCACGCCTATATGTATGCTATACCTCATGTCCATCCAATAATGCAGTGAGGTGGCTGGTTAACTCACTCTAACCCACGAGCTGTGCCATGCACCAGGTTAGCCCTATAGATCTACCACATGGTGCGCCTACTCTATATGATTTTGAATTTGTACAAAGAATTAGAAAATAAGTGGCCATAAGCTTGTTCAAATCATGTGAACACTTTCTGTTGGCCACATGTTTTAAACTGGTAGTGAAAGAAGTGCTTAATTTTTTTATACTTTTATCAATTAGTAACATCAATAGGTCATTTGTTTACAAACAGTGTAGTCATAGACATCACAGTCTTAAACTGTCAACTGATCAACCACAATAGAATATTTCTCAATGAATTTTGTAATATTGATACCGATGATAATAACCTATTTTTGATTTTGAGAAGGACGTTTCATAAATTTCTTGGAATGATATTTTTAAGTAATAAATAAATTAAATTGCATAGGACAGAACATGGTAAGGGATATTCTAGTTCAGCAATATATGACTTCATGAAAAAAATCATAAAAATTAGAATTTTCATTTGTTTTTAATCAAACCTTTTGGATTAATTTTCAACTGGATATACATTTCTATTTTGGAGCTTTTACCACCAAGAAATTAAATAGGGCTGAAATATCTCAATTTTGAGGTCAAAACAGGAGTGCGGCATGAATGCCCTTATCAGTCACTCTGTTTTTAACTGTCATAAACTGGGTGATGTGCCACCCACAGAGGATGTCCCTAGAAGAATAAGATGGACAGCATTCTCTGCACTGGAGGATCTAGAATATGCAGATGGCATTGCACTATTCACACACTCACATCAACAAATCCAAGAAAAAACAGACAAATTAAATAAACATTGCCAACAGGTGGGTCTGAACATTAGTCTCAAGAAGACAGAAGCCATGACACTAAATGTAAGAAATCCTGCACCCATAAAAATAAGGGACCAAAAGCTGGAAAATACAAACACATTTACATACTTAGGAAGCATAGAAACACCAGATGGCAGGACAAGCATAGTAACACTAGATGGTGGAACAAGCATAGTAACACTAGATGGCGGGACAAGCATAGTAACACCAGATGGCGGAACGAGCAAAGACATCAGTAACCGAATGGATAACTCCTGAATAGCCTTTGCCAACCTAACCCTTTGCCAACCTAAACAACATCTGAAAATCTTCCCAGTACAGTACAAATGCTAAACACGCTGCGGGCGACACATGTCGCCGAAGATAACCTATGCTCTGCACGCTGGAGCTGCCATGTGTCGCCTTACGGATATCACCGTTTCTAGCATGAGGACTTGTGTACACGTGATTTTCAGCCCCGGATGTTAAATTGTAATTTTATTTTCAAGAGAGTTAGCTTCTGTTTCCGATCTTAAAAAAGTGATGGGTGTATCCGCGTTTATTTTTTGTAAATTTTTTAAATCGAAATGAATCGGCATCAGACACGCGGCCATTTCGCTCTAATTTTATTGTATTCTGACGCCATGCGGTGGGGATGAAATTTTTGTCTTTATAAGCGCTGAAATCGGTTCTCAGAATATGTTTGATGGCTGAGATGGAAACGAAAGTAAAATGGCCTTTCAAGTATGTATAATTTTCGGGGTTAGGATTAGGAATATCGGAAAAAAATAGGATTACGGCCGAATGTCACGGCTGGCTAGGGAGTTTGTTGCTTTGCTACTGATGATGGGTGTAACGAAAAGATCGTCATTTGATTTGTATCGCTCTATTGGTCAAATGACTTTCATTGAGATGCAAGGGATATGGACTCTTCGTTCGTTGGTCATTTTTTAAATTTTTTTTTTTAATTTTAAAATTAAAAAAAAAATTTTTTTTATTTTTTTTAAATTTTTTTCGTTTTTTTCATCTTTCCTTTCCTCTCTTCCTATCACATCTAACATGTACTCAAACAAATTTTATATCATCAGATTCATCATTCATTCATTTCTATACATTCTAAAAATTAGAGCAATTGACCAAAAAACAAAAAAACTATAGAATTTACAAGTCACCCACTATAAAAATGGGGCGTTGTGAAAAAGAATGCAGTGGTTGGGCAAGTTTTTTGAATTTTTATGCAGCGTGCTAAAGGTTAAAATTATTTGAGAGTTGTGTAATTTCTGTACTTCTGTACGGTGCAGAGTGCTGGAGAGTAACAGAAAAGAAAATATCACGTTCAACCTCTGATGGGTTATAATTTGGATATATATTGTTTTCAGTTCCAAATGATATGAATAATTGCTGATATGTGAAATTGGCATCACATCTCCTGTTCAGTCATTGTAAACAGGACAGATCAAAATTATACAGTTTTTTGTGCATGAAAAGAACCAAAAAAAAAACAAACAAACAAATACTAAAAAGAGAGATAAAAGCAAACCAAAAGAAAAACAAAAAACACTAAATAAAAATAATAAACAGGGGGAGGGGGGGAAAAGGCCTGGTGTGTTTAGTTAGATATTTAATTGACTTTCATTTGTTAATAAGTCCTATGTTTTATAAAACATCACCAAACCTTCACCTTCCCAATTACTATATTAACTTTTGTTCTTGTTAAATACAGTTTGACTATATTATGCAGCTCCTAGGTCTGTCTATTCTTAACCCCTCTTCTATATTTGTCTTCTCAGGCTTGTCATATGGGAATGACACCCTCATCATGTAAAACAAACAGCTACAGAAACAAAGTAGAGTAGCAGCAAGGTCTTCTCCAATCCAATTGCGGGAGAAACTGTATCAATTAATACCTTTTAGCTCCCCGAGGAGCATAGGCCTTCAACAAACACATGCCAATTCTTCCTGTCCTGTGACATCTGCTCAAGTTCTTTCCATGTTTTCCTCATCATTTTCACCTCTGTATCCAGTTCTCTTCTCCATGTGTTTTTCGATCTACCTCAGCCTCTCTTTCCCTGTGGTTTCCAGAACAAGGACTGCCTTGTAATGCTATCAACAGGTCTCCTCTGTATGGAAATGGGAAAAGCCTGAGATAGACGACTAGCTTTATAAGAGAGATAGATGTGATTGAGAGTGAACAAAGAAGAAGAAGACGCTAAGAAAACCATTGCGGCAAAAGCACATTAATACTTTGATGCAGGCTTCCTGTAAGGGGAATAGCTGCAGAGGTGGCTCCATGCTCCTTAGGGAGTGAAAAGCAAAAAAACAATTATGCATAATGCTAACCTGACAATCTTAAAAATTAGAAACCTACCCACCACAAAAATATTTATAGAATGTGTGATTGCTGTATACACACATTGGGATTCTCTCTGTGGCAACAGCGTTTGTGCACTCTGCTGAGATCCTCCTTGTGTGATCTAAGGTAGGAGGTCAGAGCACTGATGGAGTTGTCCGTGTGCAATGAACATAGTTCTTAAAACCAAACCAAACTTAATCTGACGATCATTATGTAACCTTTTCAGGGTTTACTTATTGGGCTCCTGGCAGTGATTTTGGCACACATGACAAGCCTTACTGGTATGCCAGGAAGCCTGGAGCACTGGCCGTAGAGATCACCGCTTATGCTCTGCTGACCTTCCTGGCACGCGGTGATATCACAACAAGCACAAGTATTGTTGGATGGCTTCTACAACAAAGAAACTCACACGGCGCTTTCATTTCAACGCAGGTAGATTGTTGTATAATCTATTTATTATATCACATAATAATGTTGTTGTTGATTAACTAGGGTTGCTGAGCTCGTTGCACTTTAGCAGTCAATGCCAAGCTGAAGACTTTGCTTGTATTCTGTAGCTGTTGAGTGGTGCTGTATAGAGTTTTTGTGATTGTTGGGGAGCCCAGCAGTAGCTGTCATCTCTCTGTGGAGAGTCCTGGACAAGTGAGCAGCACATGCTGAACTGTCTCATATGGATGGGTACAGTTGCGGCAATTATGCATGTGTCGGGTTTAATTTGTTTAAGTGCTTGTTGAGTCTGGTGTGTTCTGTTCTTAGCTGGAAGATTGTACTTACGTCGTAGGTTATTAATGTTGTTATTTTTGTTGGAATGGGCCATTTTTTTATACAAGGCACATCCAGTAGACTCTTTTGCCCATCGGTTCGGCCATTCCTCTTTGAAGTTGTTTTGGAGTATTCGTTTACTGTCTGCATGTTTGCTGGAGCATTTGTTCAAACCATGCTTGCTCCTAGTTTTGCTAGTCTGTCTGCTTTATCATTCCCTGGTATGTCTGTGTGCCCTGGTATCCACTGGAGAGTGACTCTGATGTCGTATTTTGTTAGCAGGTTGTCAGTTGTTTCGGTCAGCTATATTATTTCTTTATTTTCAGTTTGGAGGTATTCTTTTACAGCCTGAAGTGTTGATTTTGAATCAGTGAAGACTATAATATCTGAGAGCGTATAGATTTCTTGTTTGAATTGATTGTCTGTTGCTGTGAGGGTGGTGTTTATTGCTGTAATCTCTGCTTGATAATTAGTACAGAATTTTCTGCATGGTTCATATTTTTCTAGTGTGCTGCCATTTGGGTATTTCACATATGTTCTGTCCAGCATTTATGGTGGCCTTGAATGCTGAGCCATCTGTGTATGCATGTATTGCAGTGCTAGAGTAGCTGTCTATAGTCTCTAAAGTAGCAGTTTTAAGTATTGTTGGGTTTGTGTCTTGAGTTAGTGTGCTATCCATGAGTGTGATTTTTATTATTGGACGTTTTAACTCCTTTCCAGGATAAATGACTGGGCATTGTTCAATTATTTCTAGTGTCTGTGGGAGGTGGTGTTGTTCTGCTATAATTGTTGCTACTTGTAGTGGTGACTTTTGTTTTAGTCTGCTAATGGGCTTCCAGTTTTCAACCAGTTGTCTGTTTAGGTGTCTTTCCTCATTCTTCTATAGCACTCTGTAGCTTCCAGAACAGCACGTTTACGTCATAGGTCCATTGGTTCTACGTTTGCAACAATTTCACAAGCAGCTGTTGGTGTCGTTCTCATTACCCCACATATGAACCTTAGAGCTTGGTTTTCAACTCGCATAATAATAATAAAAATAGCCCCTTCAATCATAACTGACTATGGAAATGTGCCTCTAAGGTGACAGCCCCCAGCAGCTTATTTTCCTGGTGTTCCTTTCAACATTTTCTCATCTCTTATACTTGCTGTCAGAGCTTCTTTTTGCCCAATCTAAGGTGGTACCATAGAGAGTATCTCCACATGGTGTGTGTTGAGGATTGCTGCATGGCATGCAACCATCTCGATGGGTTTTACTTTGATTGAGATGATTGCACCATTCAGCAACCCAACTGGATATATTAGAACGTTACGCGTAATATGTGATGACACGCAATGCTTAGTAACCTAACAGTCGATGTGTGGCCTCAAGCCCTATGGCAGTGTTTAGAATATGTGGCATGGCCACTAACTCATATGTATAACCGTCTGTGTTTGGGCTTTAAAGCTGATAGATTAATAAGTGGATAAGGACTTGTGAGTCCAGAACTGTGTTAAGACATTAGTAATAAAGCGCAGAGATATATATGCGATATTCATGAGATACGAACGCGAATTAAATGTATAACGCTAATGAGAGCGATATGGCTATTATAAGATGGCATGTGATGCCATATTGAGAATATTATAGTCAGACAGAGTTCTGAAGTGAACTGTAGGTTTTGATCCTAATGAGTAATTGAATAATTAGCAGAGATGTTTGTTGACTTTGCATAAATATTTTAATGTGCCAGTATTGGAAGAATAATAATGAACACAGCAGATTATATTTTGACAGTTAAGATGAACGCACAAGGTCAGGTGCATGACAAGTTACAAACTGTGATGTATAACGTTTCCTTTAATGTGAAAGACATATTACCTGCGTTCTTCATATTGTATTGTTATCGGATCAATTAAATTGTACATCGAGTAGTCTTCAGAAGACTTGTTCGCTGGTATATTTTACAGAGTTACATACAGGACAATTCATACAGTTGTGTTGGTTTGACCATTGACCATTAACCTTCAAATTGTGGTCAAATATAAAACTCTGCCATACTAATATAAACTCAAAGAAATACTAACACAACAACCCAGTGATTAAATAAGAAATGAATTTTATTGATGAACAATCACGTTAATACGCAAGTAACTTAAAAACGAACCAGCAAAATATAATAGACAGTAAAAGTCAGAAGAAGAACACTGTATCAGATCAATATATTTCAAAAAGTCTGCAACAGTGTGATCAGCAGCTTCATCCTCCCAGGCTGCTGGATTTATGTCCAGTGCCCTCTTGTCTCTCTTGCACACATCTTTGAACCTCAGCTGCGGTTGCATTAGCATATTTCACACTCAGCCCTTATAGTTTCAAGGGGTCTCTGAAGAGACAAAGAAATAATAAGACTATTGTTTCTTCAAGGTGACTTATATGAGGTTTTGTGTTGAGCTGGCAACCTCATCATGTCAAACAAATTGTCCCAGAAACCCCTGCTGCAAGAACATGTGAATGTTTGGTACAGGCTGTCAGCTGGACCAGCTTAGTGGTTGCTCCATGCTTCTTAACTCTTTAAGTCCCAATCGACTTTATAAAGGCTCATGGGTTAGATGTGCTTGGCCCAATCGACTTTAAAAAGCCTTTAGTATATGTGCCTCTGTTTGAGACTGTTTCTAATTATAACTACCCACAAACCACCCAAAACGTCATTTCCGACTGCAAGTACATTCTTTTAAATACCGCACATGTTTAAGAGTGAACGTGTTTCTGTTTTGAGATATTTATTTTAGATTTTTAAAGCGATTTTTTTAAGCGCATATCCTCCATTTTACCTTGAATAACTAATCATTTTTTTAAGCGGATATCCCCCATTTTACCTTGAATAACTAATCATTTTTCAATGAAAGCTTTTATACTTGTAGCACAAGAGTAAAGTACATCCAATTACCTTCAGTTTCATATACAACAACAAAGTTATTTATGCATATGAACATTTTAAAAAATTATTTCCAAACAACAACAATAAAAACGCACTGGGGTGGCCATTTTTGCTTGGGCCAAACCCACTTTTTTGCTTGGGACTGAAAGAGTTAAGGAAAATAATAATAATGGTGATGATTTCATACTCAAACACAGTAGATGTAAATTGTTAAATGAGGACAGCACCATTTCACCTGTAAGTCACTTTCTCCCTTTCTGGTGCCTTCCTACCTTGTTTCACTGAATTCAAGGATATCAGTCTCATGGTTCTACTACACCTGTGCAGCTTTCATTTTTCATTTAGTATATGAACATTGCAGATGCCAAATTTGGAGATTTGGTGCGTTAAAGTTTCTACACCCCAACAAAATATAGAATTATATGTATATTTTGGCAGCAGTATGTCCTCAGAAGGGACCCTGACACCATTACCAGACCTGCTTTGCTATGGACCCCAGAAGGATGACAAAAGAGAGACAGACCAAAGACAACCTGGCAAAGAACAATTGAGGCAGAGATACAAAACATGAACCAGAGTTGGGGCACAGCACGAAAGATGGCCACTGACCTAGCAAAATGGGGACAGTTTGTTGCTGCCCTACAAGACGCCACTAGGCAAGATGGCCACTGTTGAGAGCACATCATGGGGCAGGGCAATCCTGATAGTTATATTTGGATGGATTGTTGTGCACCATGATGTTCCTCACCAAAACGCATAGATTTAGAATGAGTAGCTATGACAAAGGGGGGTATCTATGGATGACGTGGAGGAGATTGTGTTCACGCATTATAGCGTACAGACATATGAGTATATGTGGCCAAGTCCACTAAACAAAGTGTAGCATAGTCTACTTATATATGTGTATTTCATGAGTTGGATTGAACTCTAAAGTAAGTTTTAGTATCCGCTGTGTAGATTTTGCCGAAATGGCCATGAAGATAACGAGAGATGACTTCTCGAGAAATTCGAATGTTCCCAAGGTCAGAAGCACCTATTGTGAACATATGTAAGATGTTATGAAGTGATGGAACTATTTTATTAGGTCGTTAATGACCATAACTATAAGAAATAAGTGGACACAGAACATTATGGATGTATAAAAAATATAAAGGAACAATGTATTTATGAGTATCAACAAGGTTGTTGAAATAGTAACAGTATGTGGAAAGGATATATAAGAATACACGAAAATTGATTCGTACTACTTGGTACCTAACAGTAAATTCAGTGGAGCATGTTATAATTCATGATAGATATATGTGCGTAATAAAAGAAAGTCGTTTGAACCAATATTGTTGAAGAATCTATACAAGAGTTCAAATTCATCATTTGAATTAATCACATCAAATTGAAAGTTCTACACAGTAAGGGATACGAATACATATTCAAATGCAAACGATTACATTGGAATGGCTAGGCCAGATTTAAACAAGAAAGTTGAAAATAAACACTGAAACACAAATAGTAATTCACAAGTAATATTTATTTGTTGAGAAAACATTTGACCACAAAGAAAAAGTGAAATAACCCTAGACATTTATAGAGATGGATAAATCTGGTTCTTAACAGCCACTGACTGCTTTTCAGTCACAATCTTAGGATCCAAGAAAAAGAAGCAGTCTAGACAATGCTGGGGAAACAGCAAAATCAACATAAGAATACAGAAGGCAATTTCAGTGAATTGGGAAACATATGAAGATCAAAATACATAAAAATCAGAATCTCAAATTGTAAGGCACTCCTATTGTATGGATCTGAAACATAGACAACAAGCAAAAAAGCTATAGACTTTCATTAAACCTCTGCTTGTGTAGAGTAAATAATAATAAATTCTTTAAGCACCAAACACGGCGCATAAGGCAGAAACCAGTGCTCTCCAGGTTGTTCGTTGTGACGCCACTCCTCTTAGCTCTTGCACATTATTTAGGCCCAACGTTCTTCCTTCTCTTATTATTGTTCTTCTAAGTGTTTCTTTTGGTCTTCCTTTTTTCCTCTTACCCTCAGGAACCCAAGTGAGTGCCTGTAGTGTAGAGTAGAAGGATTTAAATTGTATGACAAGGTCACCAATGTGGAACTGATGATAAGAACCAGACAAGTGCCAGTGGAACAAGGAATGAGAAGAAGACACTGGAGATGGATAGGGCACATAATGAGAAAACCTGTTGATAGCATTACAAGGCAATCTGTGTTCCAGAATCTGAGGGTAGATTTAAGACAGAATCTGATCTGGAATCTACAGACTCTACACAAGTAGAGGTAGACCCCAAAAATACAAGGAGAAGAGAACTGACAACATAAATGTAAGGGATAAATAAGAAATGACAAGACTTTTAATGGATGTCACAGGAAAGGGAAGCTTGGAATGTATTGGTTGAAGACATGTACTCCACAGGGATTTGAAAGGTAATGATGATGATGGATGTGACAAAAGTATATGTTCAGCATATGAATTAATATATGTTGTATATACGTTTTAAACTTACTTAGTTGTTCCTCTTCTACCTTCGGGTGTGGAGGTTAGCCTGAGAGGGTGCCATGCTATTCTATCAGTTGTCTTTGATTTGGCCTGGTTCCAGTATAGTCCTTAGTCCTTAAAGGATTCTTTGATGATGTCCTCTCAGCAAACTCTGGTTCGTCCTGGAGGTCTGGATCCCTGACTCTTAGTTTCCCATATTTGTCATGATAGCTAATCTTCTTCCATTCTGCAGACATGGCCAAACCATTGTAACTGGGACTGCTCCACTCTGGCATGCAGGGGTGGGGTTTTGAGGCCATGACGTATCATCTAGTTGCAGGCCATGTCCCTTTTTGTTACTTCAACCACCTTCCTCAAATACCTGATTTTGGAGGTTTGGAGCTGGCTTTTGTGGGTAGTAGTTATTGCCAATTACTTGTACCGATAAGTCAAGACTGGAACATAGATGGAGCAGTATACAGCAGTCTTTATCTTCTTGCCAGCATCTCTTTTGCTGAGGAATCCTCGATTTATGGCCTGAAAAAGTCTTCCAGCTGCTGCTCTTTGGGTAGTCAACTCTTCTTTGATGTCTACCTTCCAGTCTATGACAGCTCCAAGGTATTTAAAATATTTGAACAGGGCCTATTCTCCTACGTTTTAAACTATAGATGTTAATGTATATTTGTGAAATTGAATTATATAATTCAAATATCTAGGTGCACTAATACAGTCAGATGAAAGATGTGTCTCATAGTTGAAGAGTAGAATAGCCCATGCAAAATCAACATTCCATCAAATGAAAAGTATTTTATTCAACAATTTGTTGTAAGTGGAATTAAGAGAATTCTTCGGTGTTAAATAGAGAAAATCTTGTCACATGGAAGTTAGTCATGGGCAATTAGTGCACAAGTAGGAAAAGCCTCAGGATGCCATGGAGATGTTGTATTACAAAAGAATGTTAAGGATACCACAGACACCTAAAAAAAGTATTGAAAATGTCCTGAAAGAATCCAGTGTTCAAAAGAAGCTTATAACTAATACTAGAATGAAGCAATCCACTTTCTTTGGGCACGCCATGAGAAGTAGAAAGATGCTATATGCCATGACAACAGGAAAGATGCTATATGACATGACAACAGGAAAGATGCTATATGCCATGACAACAGGAAAGATGCTATATGCCATGACAACAGGAAAGATGCTATATGCCATGAGAAAGATGCTATATGCCATGACAACAGGAAAGATGCTATATGCCATGACAACAGGAAAGATGCTATATGCCATGACAACAGGAAAGATGCTATATGCCATGACAACAGGAAAGATGCTATATGCCATGACAACTGGAAAGATGCTATATGCCATGACAACAGGAAAGATGCTATATGCCATGACAACTGGAAAGATGCTATATGCCATGACAACAGGAAAGATGCTATATGCCATGACAACTGGAAAGATGCTATATGCCATGACAACAGGAAAGATGCTATATGCCATGACAACAGGAAAGATGATATATGCCATGACAACTGGAAAGATGATATATGCCATGACAACTGGAAAGATGCTATATGCCATGACAACAGGAAAGATGCTATATGCCATGACAACAGGAAAGATGCTATATGCCATGACAACAGGAAAGATGCTATATGCCATGACAACAGGAAAGATGCTATATGCCATGACAACTGGAAAGATGCTATATGCCATGACAACAGGAAAGATGCTATATGCCATGACAACTGGAAAGATGCTATATGCCATGACAACAGGAAAGATGCTATATGCCATGACAACAGGAAAGATGCTATATGCCATGACAACAGGAAAGATGACATATGCCATGACAACAGGAAAGATGCTATATGCCATGACAACAGGAAAGATGCTATATGCCATGACAACAGGAAAGATGCTATATGCCATGACAACTGGAAAGATGCTATATGCCATGACAACAGGAAAGATGCTATATGCCATGACAACTGGAAAGATGCTATATGCCATGACAACAGGAAAGATGCTATATGCCATGACAACTGGAAAGATGCTATATGCCATGACAACAGGAAAGATGCTATATGCCATGACAACAGGAAAGATGATATATGCCATGACAACTGGAAAGATGATATATGCCATGACAACTGGAAAGATGCTATATGCCATGACAACAGGAAAGATGCTATATGCCATGACAACAGGAAAGATGCTATATGCCATGACAACAGGAAAGATGCTATATGCCATGACAACAGGAAAGATGCTATATGCCATGACAACTGGAAAGATGCTATATGCCATGACAACAGGAAAGATGTTATATGCCATGACAACAGGAAAGATACTATATGCCATGACAACAGGAAAGATTGACAAAAAATAAAATGAACATATTGGATAGTTTGACATGATGGCATGGACAGAATTTAAAAACAGAACTGAAAACCAGTTCTGGAGATAAAAAGTTGTGGAGAAATGTATTCACCTTCACTACTAGAAAAAAACAAGATGTAGAACTCTCATATGGAAGTTAATTTTTTATTTATTTTTACTTTGCAGGACACAGTTGTCGGTCTACAAGCATTGTCTGAATACAGCATCAAGTCTTACTCTGCCATCTTGGATATGACTTGCCACATAAGCTCAGAGGTTGATGACCGTTTCCGGAAATCAATTTCTCTGACTCCGAAAGATGCTATGGTCCTGAAGTCAGTTCCTAAGGTATTTAGGATGATAATGATGGCAATGATTACCATAAAAGTAATGATTGTTTTGATGATTATGGTAAATGGGATGACAATGGTGATGATCATTGTCATGACCCAGTACTACAACAACATGCCAGAAAGTGGTCATGATCCCAGCTGCATTAATCTTCTTCTTTGATCTTTAGCCACCAACTGTCAAAGCAGTCAGTGGCCGTCACGCGTGGTTGCGTCTTGTAGGGCAGCACCAAACTGCCTCAACTTTGCTCAGTCAGCGGCCATCCTTCATGCAGTGTCCCAGCTCTGGTTCAATCTTTGCATCTCGGCCTCCACAGTTCTCCACCAAGTTGTTTTTGCATTAATCTTGGGGTGCCCTATGTCTATTGACTACCATATTGTTCGACCCACAACTTGCATGGATAAGAAAAACACTCCAGCTCCATGGTTCCATTCATCATCATCATCACCCTTTAGCTAACCAAGGAACATAACCCTTCAACAAACTTATACCAAGTCTTCCTGTGCCATCAGCCTACATGTCAGTCCCCAGTTCTCTTCTCCATGTGTTCATTAGTGTCCCTCTACCTTTTTTATCCTGGGTATTCCAGAACAAGGACTGCCCTGTTACACTATCAACAAGTTTCCTCAATGTGTATCCTATCCATTTTCAGTGTCTTCTTCTCATCTCTTGTTTCACCAGCATTTGCCTAGTTCTTGTCATCAGTTTCAAATTAGTGATCTTGTCATACAACGTCTATCCTTCTATTGTACGCAAGCATCTTTGGTTTCAATATCCAAAATAAACAGCCTTCATCATCATCATGTTCACTGTTGCTCCTGAAGGAGCATGGAGCCACATCTGTGGCTGGTTCCTTTGCAGAAAACCTGCACCAAGCATTCATGTGCTGTTGCCATGGTGATCTCTGTAGACATTTTTGTTAATGATGAGGTTGCCATTTCCAGGCACAATAAAATGTTAGTTAGGCTACTTTTATGACCTGCCTGAGTGGGCAGTAAGCCTGTTCTGTCATTGTCTCCTCAAATACCCTGGGAACTACACAGGGCTCGTACGTTTTTGGTTTCCCCTTCATTTTCTTTTACTTTGGAGATTTCAGCTCAAGAACTGTCTTGTAAGGTTGTTGGCTGGTTTTTCTCAACGTGTGTCCTATCCAACTCTAGCATTTTTTTCTTCACTTCTTATATCACTGGCACTTCTCTGCTTCCTTCCATTAGATCCACATCGCTGATCCCGTAATTCCATTTTTATCCTAATCTACACCAGTAGTTCTCAACGTGGGCCATGACATATTTCTAGGGGGTCATAGGAAGTGCCATATTTCTGGTAAAGTAAATAAATAAATATTACACACATAAAGGTATGTTTCAGGCACTTGTAAGAAATAAAGAAATAGAAAAGTAGACAACATAAAAACAACAGAAGTGAGTGGCTTACAGGAGAATTGAACTCAGGACCTTCCAAACGGCACCTCTGCCTAGCTATGAAAGCGAATCACACTATCCCCCCCTGCCAACTAACAGTGACTGTGAGGGGGTCATAGGTCATAGAGGTAAATAAGGCTCAGAAGAGGGGCCATGAGCAGGAGAAGGTTGAGAACCCCTAATCTACACAATCACTCATTTATGACAGATTGTAACTGCTTATTATCATTCTCCATGTTTCACAGCCATACAATAAGACAGTTTTGAGTTGAATACTATGTTTTCATCATCATCATCACCACCAGCATCATCATCATTACCACCATCATCATCACCATCAATATCATTATCACCATCATCATCACAATCATCATCATCATATCATCATCACTGCCATCATCATTATCATATCATCATCACCATCATCACCACCATCATCACCATATCACCATCATATCATCATCACCATCATATCATCAGCAACATCATCACTATCACCATCATCATTGCCACCATCATCATCACCATCATCATCACCATCATATTACCATCAATCATCATCATCATCACCTTCACCATCATATTACCATCAATCATCACCATCATCATAATCACCATCATCATAATCACCATCATCATATTCATCATCACAATCATCATAATCATAATCATTATAATCACCATCATCATAATCATCACAATCATCATAATCACCATCATCATAATCACCATCATCATAATCACCATCATCATAATCATCACCATCATCATAATCACCATCATCATAATCATCATCATAATCATCATCATAATCACCATCATCATAATCATCACCATCATCATAATCACCATCATCATAATCACCATCATCATAATCACTACCATCATCACCACCATCATCATCATCACCATTATCATAATCACCATCACCATCATTTTCCTTTTTTGCTCCATATAGAACATGAAACCACCACTGACACCTGGTCCACCTTGCAGGAAGCCAAACATTCACACACACACACACACACACACACTTGTGTGGTAACAATCTCTGCAACAATCTCTTTTACTTGACGAGTCTGCCAGCCCCTATGCATAACCTCATATTAGTCACTGTGTACGACATGCCTGGGGGGGGGGGGGGGGGGGGGGGGGGGGGGCAGTATTATTCTTCCTTTGCCCCACCACAGCCCCCCCCCCCCCCCCGACCCCCCCCCAAACTATACAGGGCAATGCTAGGTTTTGCATAATTGTAATTGTTGTAAGTTAAGCCTTTGCTTATTAATCTAAATTCTGCAGTCATTTATGAAAATATTTCTTTTTTTTTAAAGACAAAGTATCCCGTTCAACCCTTGATGGGTTATAATTAAGATATATAATGTAGTAAATTCAAGATAATAAAATCTGATTTCCTATATCCAAATAAAGTAAATCAAAACTGTAAAATTGTGTGAATGTATGTGTGTGTGACCTCCCCTTTCCAAAAAAAAACCTAGCAAATAATTAAAATAAAAATGCAATAATAAAAAAAGAAAGAAGAAAAAAAAGTATCTCATAACTGCCCTGTTGTTAACGAGGTGAAAAGGGGTGAGAAAGCTTGGGGGGTGTTCGGGACGACACCTAATCCACCAATTATCTGCTTTTTGCACAAGTTCCTCCCCTTTTAAAAAACGAACAAACAAACTCGTGGACTATAGGAGGATTGACCCTGTGATCTGGATGTCATAAAAATTTGTAAACGGAGCATCTGACATCTGACATTACAGAATGTACTTTGTCTTCGTTATCACCTTCAGCTTCCTAATGAGCATAAGCCTAGAATGTTGTTGAAGAAGAGAAAAGTTATGAAGATGAAGAATACAGATATATTTCATGTGAATTAAAGGTGAAGAAGAACACAAAGGTAGCACTCTTCGACATATACTGAGGGAGAGTGAGCACCTATGGGTTTGCCCACAGTGCAGTGATGTCCATTCTGTTCAACAATAACAAAGGTAGCACCATCAGGATCAATGAGGGTGTGAGGATAAGGGGTGGTGTGATGGGGCGCTTGTGTGGATGATAACAGATAATTGGTTCATTTGGTGTAGTCTCGGACACCCCTGTGCTTTCTCACCCCTTTTCAGCTTATCAACAGGGCAGTTATGAGAGACTTTATGTTGTATTTTTGTTGTTGTTGTTTGCATTTTTTTTTTTTTTATTGTTATTGTTTGTTTGGTTCTAGGAAAGTTGAGGGCACACATACATGCATTCACACAATTTTACAATTTTGATTTACTATATTTGGACTGAGTGGAGGAGGGAAGAAAATACTATATTTAGATAACAGAAATCAGATTTTATTATCTTGAATTTAATACACTTTATATCCTAATTATAACCCATCAAGGGTTGAACGAGATACTTTGTCAAAAACAAGAAGCACCATCATCAGCCTTCAGCTCCCCAATGAGCATAGGCCTTCAACAAACGCATGCTAAGTCTTCCTGTCACATGACATAGGCCTTCAACAAACGCATGCTAAGTCTTCCTGTCACATGACATAGGCCTTCAACAAACGCATGCTAAGTCTTCCTGTCGCATGACATAGGCCTTCAACAAATGCATGCTAAGTCTTCCTGTCACATGACATAGGCCTTCAACAAACACGTGCTAAGTCTTCCTGTCACATGACATAGGCCTTCAACAAACGCATGCTAAGTCTTCCTGTCACATGACATAGGCCTTCAACAAACGCATGCTAAGTCTTCCTGTCACATGACATAGGCCTTCAACAAACGCATGCTAAGTCTTCCTGTCACATGACATAGGCCTTCAACAAACGCATGCTAAGTCTTCCTGTCACATGACATAGGCCTTCAACAAACGCATGCTAAGTCTTCCTGTCACATGACATAGGCCTTCAACAAATGCATGCTAAGTCTTCCTGTCACATGACATAGGCCTTCAACAAATGCATGCTAAGTCTTACTGTCACATGACATAGGTCTTCAACAAACGCATGCTAAGTCTTCCTGTTACATGACAGGCCTTCAACAAACGCATGCTAAGTCATAATGGCTTGTACCAAGGTCCTTCCATGTCTTCTCCATGTGTTCTTTGGCCTCCCTCTAACTCTGTAACCATGGAGATTCCAGAACAAGGACTGCCTTGTAATGCTATCAGAGAGTTTCCACAATGTGTGTCCTATCCATCACCAGCATTGTCTTCTTCTCATGTTGTTTTACTAGCACTTGTCTGGTCCTTGTCATCAGTTCCACATTAGTGACCTTGACATACAACTTCAACCCTTCTATTCTACGTAAGCAACAATTTATGAAAGTCTGTAGCTGTTTGGTATTTTCTTCTTAACATTCTCGTCTTGATCTGATTAGGTACCCACTGGAGGAAAACTTCACTTTGAGGCAGAGGGCACTGGCGTAGGCATGATGCAGGTAGAGGTCCGATTTAATGTTCCTGAGGATCACAGCGAGTGTCGTTTTGAGGTCAAGGTGACTAACCACCAACATAACTCCCTTCTGCAGAATTTTTTCTGGGATGGCAAAAGGTGTGCATTAGTGTTTTCAGCTTATGTCTTATGTAATACTATATATAATTATTTCTTCTATTTGTGTACATTTCTAGATGTCAACTTGAATATGTTTAAAGAAAGTAGTGGTCAATCTGAGGTTGTAGGCATCTTATAATTAGGAAAGACCTGAAGCTGATGGCACGGGACAGGAAGAGTATTTAAGGCCTATGCTCCTTGATGAGTGATCAGTCTGACATTGTTGGTATCTTGTAATAATATCATAGTAAGAAATTATTCAGTTTTTCTTAATACTGTTCCAGGATAAGGTACTCCGATAGCTGATACTGCTATAGGGGAATGAAAAGTTAGAGACTTTACTATGCTATGTCCAGCTTTATGGGGTGTGGTGACTAGTTCCTTGCTGTCTTTGCCTTCCTTAACACATTAACTACCGCAAGCCACTGTCAGCGGCTCACAAAATAATCACATTTGGACCGCAAGCTGCTCAGAGCGCCAATCTAATTTTAGTAATAAAACGAATGAAAAATGTACTGAAACACTCTCTGATCTGGTTCGAGATTTTAAGTTGCCACCGGAAAACAAATTCCCAAAGCATGGTTGTTGAACAACACTGGAAAATTGATATTATGTTCATATTTTTCAGCGTTTTGGGTTAGTTACCAAATCGTGTAAATCTGTTTACCGTGGCAACTAGTGATAGGACTACAAAAAATGCGTGTACATCTCGTCTAACGGCTGAATAGGATAGAAATGTGTTTCAACAATTGACTGATAGATCTAGCAACGAGGACAAGAGTGAAAACGGTGTGCACATTGATTGAAATTGTGATTTTGATAGAGATGGGGCGCAAGCAGTTATAATTGTGAAAATATTGAAAGTCTTCGGCCATCGGAGGGCCTTTAAATAGCAACAACCTCTATTAGAGTTACTACCGGTATTTAATGTAATAGTACATTCATTTATCCGGCTTCCCATTTACAGCTAAGTTGACTGGACAGTGACAGCCAAGTTATTAATCTGGAAACTGGTAACTTTGCCATGAAAGGCAATCATTGTAACCACTTTGTAATTCAGATTTTCAGGTTATCTCATCTATTTCTTTGCCTTTCCCCAGGAAAAAACTCATGCTTAAATCTTTTTTTTTTTTTTAATGTTTTGTTGTTGTTTTTTTTTCTGTTAAAAATATTATTGTCATGGAAATATTAGATTCCACCAACTCTTTGATATAAGTGCCAAACATGGTCTCTGTTCAAAGTACATGAGGCAAAAATCACATCATGCAAGATGAAATGTTTGAAAAGAGCCATTAATGTTCCTGAGAGAGATAGAATGAGAAATGATTCCATCATTGACCGTCATCAGTACTCTTCAACTTCCCAGACAGCATAGGTCCTCAACACCCAGACAGCATAGGTCCTCAACACCCAGACAGCATAGGTCCTCAACACCCAGACAGCATAGGTCCTCAACACCCAGACAGCATAGGTCCTCAACACCCAGACAGCATAGGTCCTCAACACCCAGACAGCATAGGTCCTCAACACCCAGACAGCATAGGTCCTCAACACCCAGACAGCATAGGTCCTCAACACCCAGACAGCATAAGTCCTCAACAAACTTATACCAAGTATTTCTGTCCTGTGCCATCAGCTCCAGGTCTTTCTATGTCTTCCTCATCATTGTCATTCCTGTATACCATTTCTCTTCTCCGTGTTTTTTTTTCTGTTTATCTCTACCTCACTTACCCTGTTGATTACAGAATAAGGACTGCCTTGTAATGTCATCAGCAGGTATCTTCAATGTGTGTCCTATCCATTGCCAGCATCTTCTTCTCATCTCTTGTTCCACTGGTCATCAGTTCCACACTGGTGATCTTGTCATACCATTTCAATCCTACTATTCTATACAAGTACCCATCATTACATATGGACTTATAATATTATGATGGGTCACAAATTTATAATATAATATGATGGATCACTAGCTATAAGTGCAACAATTTTTATCTTCTTCTCCCATTCAAATTTATCAATTCTGCTAATGACTTCTTTCCATGCCACGATGTCAAACTGTCCAGTATTTGCTCTCTTTGTCTTCCCCTATCTCTTTTTCCCTTCAATCTTACCTGTTGTTATGATATATTCCAGCTTTCCTCTTCTCATAACATGCCCAAAAAAGTGGATTGCTTCTTTCTAACTTGTAAAATAAGTTTCCTTTGTGCATTGGCCTCTTTCAGGACATCCTCATTACTCTTTTTGGCTGTTCATGGTATTTTTAACATTCGTCTGTAAAACCATATCTCTGTGGCCTCTAGTACCTTCCCTACTTGTTTACTAATTGTCCATGACCCACTCCCATATGTCAGGATTGGTTCTATATAACAATGAAAAACTCTCTTACTTCCAATGACAAAGAATTGTTGCATACAATTTTAGCTCCATAACAAAAGTAGCCACCTTTTACTAGATGCATCTGATCTAAAACAATTGTAAACAGACATTTCAGATATAGCATATCATGCTCACTGCAGATACGGAGCGAAGGATTCAGGCTTTCGAGCATAAATGTTATAGAAGAATTTTGCGCATTTGCTATAAAGAGCACAAAACAAATGTCTATGTTAGAGAGAAGATAAACACCTATGCAGGCCACCAAGAACCACTTTTGTCAATAGTGAAACGTCGAAAGCTTGCCTGGTTTGGGCATGTAACTCGTCATGACTCCCTTTCGAAAACGATCCTCCAGGGAACAGTCGAAGGTAAACGGAGAAGAGGAAGGCAAAGAAAATCCTGGGCTGATAACATCAAAGAATGGGCAGGACACGGTTTTTCCACACTTGTACGCATTGCTGAGGATAGAGAGCAGTGGAGGACCCTGTCTGCTGATGCTTCCACCATGGCACCCCTACGACCCGTGACGGGTTACGGGTTGAGATGATGATGATATCATGCTCTTGGGTGTCTGATAAGACAAAGAAAGACTAAGACATTGGCTCCCAGTCTGTATTTTTTTTATTCCTTTTTTTTAAACATACATTTTTTACCCTCCTCCAAGTCAGCGCCAGATGAGGCCAGACTGCTTGCACCACCCAAAACCCTGCCCTTGTCCCATAAACATGTCCTGAGAGATGACTATTGTGAGGTCACCCATGGGACTGGCAACCTGATCGTGTAAAATAAATAGCTAAAGAAACCACTGCTGTGTGAGCATTTATTTTGACGTAGGCTTCTTGCGAGGTGACCAGTTACAAGTGATGGTTTTGTACACAGACTATGTTAGCAATACAAAAGAGTTGTGATACAGTGGATCCCTTCTCACTGCAACATCCCTGGAAATGAAGAGGTTGACAGATTCGCAAAGGAAGAGAGAAAGCTTCCTCAACTTGACACAAACATAACTTATGAGGAGGCCAAGAGTTTCATCAAGCGCAGGTACAGGCACAAGTGGGAAGAAGAGCATCCAGGCCATCAAAAAAATAATCTGTATTACCAGCTCAGCAGAAGTTAACAAGTGGTAATCTTCAGACTTCGCACGGGTCATAACAGTTTGAGATACTATCTATTCAACACATTAAAGATAGGAACTACTGATGAGTGTGACTGTGGCACCGATAAAATGACTGCCAAACATCTGCTTCAAAGGTGCCCAACATATGAGAAACAGAGAAAACGCATATGGCCATCACCAGTACCATTCCTGGAGAAAATCTACGGAGATATCAACAGCCTCAGGCTGACCACTGCTTTCTTTGAACTTATTCAAGTTGACATCTGAGGGTGAACGAAGAAGAAGAAGAAGAAGTACACCAAAGGAGGAGATAATGATAAACGAATTCAGGCATAATTTATGCAAACACAAATAATTTTTTTCAACATGTTATCAGATTGTGATAACTTTTTAAACTCAATGCAATGTTTTGGAATGATTTTTTTTTTTTTCTTAACCAGCGGCACTTGGGCTTTCAGCCCTTTGGCCCAATGACATGTCATTGCAAGGCTGGGGAGCCTGTGGACTTTCCTTCCAACCCGGTCAGGAGCTTTGCTCCTTCCCATCCACAGAGGGTTTATCTCAGGAGCCGTTCAGGTTATTCAGTCAAAATCCCGGTCGATGACACTCCTTCAAATGCTCACGCCCAGGCTTGAACCTTGAACACCTGATTGCCAGCGCAATGTGGTAACCATTACACCAGCGCAGCTCAAATTTTTTGGAATAATCAAACTGGTGATACAAGTATCTCGGTATATAAGAACTATCAACAAACATTTTGGCCCGTTTAGTTTCCGGGGTCTCTGAAGAAACAAAGAAAGAATAGTTCTAAAGCACACTGAGGCATGTCCTACAAGGCTGCTAATATACTTACTTACTTAGTCGTTCCCCTTCTACCGTGAGGTGTAGAGGTTTGGAAGAGAGAGCGCCAGACCATTCTATCAGCTGTCTTCTTCCCGGCCTGGTTCCATTCTAGTCCTCGGTCCTTCAAAGATTGTCCAATGTTGTCCTCCCAGCGAACTCCGGGCCGTCCCGGAGGTCTGGACCCCCGGCTCCCCGTTTCCCACGCCTGCCGTGGCAGCCGATCCCCTCCCACCCTGCAGACACGGCCAAACCATCCCAGCTGGGACTGCTCTATTTGGGTCTGCAGCGGATGGGATCTCAGGCCCTGACGTATCGTCTGGTTGCGGACCATGTCTCTTCTTGTCACTTCAACCACTTTCCTCAGATACCCCATTTCTGAGGCCCGGATCTGGCCCCCGTGGGCCGCAGTCACTGCCCACGACTCGCATCCATATGTCAAAACTGGGACACAGGTGGAGCGGCACACAGCCATCCTCGTTTTCCCACCAACCTCCCTCTTGCTGAGGAATCCACGATTTATGGCCCGAAAAAGTCTCCCAGCCGCCGCTTTTCGAATGGCCAACTCTTCCCCGATACCTCCCCCTCGGTCTATAACAGCTCCGAGACACTTAAAGTGGCCGACCCGCTCCAGGACCCGCTCTCCCAACCCAATCCGACGCCTTCTTTCCTCTCGCGACACCACCATGGACCCTGCTTCAGAGCCGCCCATGACCATCCCCCTCCCCTCCAGCCCCCCCTCCAGACCCGCAAGTTGGACCGGAGATGTGCCTCCGATTCAGCAATCAGGGCAACATCATCAGCAAACGCCAGCTCCGAAATACAGACCTGTCCCATCCTCCAGCACCCCACTGAACACCCTCCCGCTCTCTCCCCACATGCCCCGACGACATCGTCCACGAGGAGTATGAAAAGACAAGGTGACAGGATATCACCCCGTCCCACACCAGCGGTGGTCCTGAACTCCCCCGACCCACGGCCCGCCGTCCTCACACAATTTCTGCAAGACCTGCAGAAGCTCTGCACAGCATGAACCAGAGGTGCTGGAACACCCTTCCCTGCCAAACAGTCCCAAAGTCTGCCCCAGGGGACCCTGCCAAACGCCCCCTCCAGATCTACGAAACAAAGACGGATCTCACTCCCACACCCAAGGGCCCTTTCACTCAACCGTCCGAGCGCGAAGACCAGGTCCCGAGCACCTCGGTCCGCCCGGAATCCGCACCGGACCTCATCCAACCGTGGCCCAGCCAGGCGTCGGAGTCTCTGCCCCAGGACCCCAGAGCAGACTCCACCAGGGACACCGAGAAGGGACACGCCTCCACGGTTTCCACACCGTGGCTGCTAATATGAGGTAGAAAACTAGACAACAGAGAAAAACAACAGAAGTGATAGGGATGAAGTCACTTCTGTTGTTTTTCTGAGTATATGAGGAGAACTGCCGTAAGATGGGGGTAAAACGGTAGAATGAAAAAAAAACACACAAATAGTAATACGTCTTACAAAGAGAAAGGACAAGAAAAACCTACGTTGCGGCCACAAGACCTTTGTCAGGGACAGACAAACGAGACAGAAGGGAAAGAAAGTGAGAATTAAGTGGAGAACATGAAACTAGAAATAAGAGAAAAATACTCCCTAATGTGTTGTCACATGTTGGAGCAAAGATGGCTGCCACTAAACCGGAAAGCGGAAGTGGATAGTACATTAAAAGCATTCTGTTTGTTTTTTGTTGTCTAGTTTTCTACTTCTTTATTTCTCATGAGTGCCTGAAACATACCTTTATGTGCGTATTATTTATTTATTGTTTACAGGCCTCAGGTTTCCCCTCTTTATTTATTTCAATGTTTATACAAATTCTCATAAATATTCTCATAATATGGAAAACCTCCACAGAAGCTTTGAATCTGCAGGAGCTGGTGTGGATCTACAGTCCTGGTCATACAGGGGTACACAATAATGAGAGTGCTGACAGACTAGCATCAAGAGCACTGTGACATATTATGATAATAGCTTTCATCTATCTATTTCATTATCTACACTTTTCTTTTACCTTTCTTTCACCTACGCACGTTTGTTAACATAAAACCCTCCTATACTCAGAGATCTGGCTCTTCTTCTAAATTAGCATGCCTATTTTATTGCTGTTCGCTATTTCCTTTGATGAAGGTTTACCATCAGACCTATTATCTAGCACTGAGCCGCTTACCTGCTGTAATTAAACACCAGCGATTGAAAATCATGGTAATAGGATCAGGCAGTGATCAAGGGAAATAATTTTGAGTACTAAGAGCAGATAATTTTGGAACAAAGGGGCAGAAAATTTCTATTACCTTCCCCTGAACTGTTTGTTTGAAAGTAATTAAACACAGTGAGAATAGCCAGATCAAAGGACGGGCTTCGAGTGGTTGAATATATATATATATATTTATAGGAAAAAAACTGTCTGATCTAATAACCTCAGTCGTAACCGATAGGCTGGATAGATTATCTCTCAAATCCAGGGACAGACTTTACCTTTCACCACTTCACTCGTGAAAAATCTATTTCTTTACCTTATCTCCCACTGAGCTATCACCTGTTCTAGTTCTATTCAGACCGGACCATAATTGATCTTAAATTCCTATCAGAAAATCTATGACAAGCACCAACAGTGGGGTCACTGGATATGGATAAGGGAGAGATACAGAGACAAATTAATGATCACCTGTTAGAGAATGACACTGCAATAGTTGAATCATTAAGATTAAGAATGTTGGAATTTGGCATTAAACGTTAGTCTAGCAGAGATAGACGTATGAGAGGATGCATCTGTCGTATTTATAACCAGTGAGCTACAGGAACAGTTAGCATTCACACTCTTCGACATATACTGAGGGAGACTGAGCACCTGCGGGTTTGCCTGAAGTGCAATGATGCCGATTCTGTTCAACAATAACAATAACAAATTCTCATAGCAGAATTCCCATTGCATCCTTACATGGCATGAGCCCTTTTGTCCCAAGAACATCACTTGTCAGATTAACACATTAGCTACCGCAAGTCGCTGTCAGCGGCTCACAAAATAAACACATTTGGACTTTAAGCCGCTCAGAGCGCCAAGCTAATTTTAGTAATAAAACGAATGAAAAATGTACTGAAACACTTTCTGATCTGGTTCGAGATTTTGAGTTCCCACTGGAAAACAAATTCCCAAAGCATGGTTGTTGTAGAACACTGGAAAATTGATATTATGTTCATATTTTTCAGCGTTTTGGGTTAGTTACCAAATCGTGTAAAACTGTTTACCGTGGCAACTAGTGATAGGACTACAAAAAATGCGTGTACATCTCGTCTAACGGCTGAATAGGATAGAAACGTGTTTCAACAACTGACTGATAGATCTAGCGACGAGGACAAGAGTGAAAACGGTGTGCACATTGATTGAAATTGTGATTTTGATAGAGATGGGGCGCAAGCAGTTATAATTGTGAAAGTATTGCAAGTCCTCGGCCATCGGAGGGCCGTTAAATAGCAACAACCTCTATTAGAGTTACAAATGGTGCTTATTGTAATAGTACATTCATTTATCTTTAAAATGACGTGTAATTCATGAAAATCTATTAACAATTACGAAAACTACAGCTTACTTTGTGCAAACACCTACAGGATGAAAATGGGAAAAAAATTTAATTCGGCCACAGTGTGTTTTTCAATTCGGTAGTTAATGTGTTAAATTCACATGATAATCTACCTCAAGTATCAGACTATGCTTTTAGTCCTTCCAACTGTACTTATCTTTTTCCACAAGCTACTTTGAATCTCACTCACGTTCAGAAGACAAAGCTGTACCCCAAAATATTATCACTCACCAAAACTTTTTTACTACTCAGCAATGGCGGATCTACATTTTGGGGGCCCTGAAGCTTGAACTCTTGGAGGGGCCCAAACAATATGGTGGATCTACATTATTGGGGCCCTGAAGCTTGATCTACCCCGATGCCATCACAAGAACAGCTATGCTTTGGACCCCTGAAGGAAAACGAAAGAGAGGCCGACCAAAAACAACCTGGCGGAGGACTGTGGAGGCTGAGATGCAAAGAATGAACCAGAGTTGGGGCACTGTATGAAGGATGGCCACTGATCAAGCAAAGTGGAATCAATTTGTTGTTGCCCTACAAGACGCCACTAAGCGTGATGGCCACTGACTGCTTTGACGGTCGGCGGTTAAGGATCTAAGAAGAAGAAGAAGCTTGATCTCTTAGAGGGACCCAAACAATATGGTGGATCTACATTTTGAGGGCCCTGAAGCTTGAACTCTTGGTGGGGCCCAAACAATATGGCGGATCTACATTTTAAGGGCCCTGAACTCTTGGAGGGGCCCGAATGATATAATCTGTCCATTCTAGTAAATGACTGATATTATTTGACTAACTTTACAAAACATTCTTATTTTTATACTTGGGGGCCGTGAAGCTCAGGCTTCATTTCCTTTATAGTAGATCTGCCTCTGCTACTCAGATGTGTGAATAAAGTTACAAATATCATATAACTAAACCTACTCGCATTGCTCAACAGCAACAGTAGAATTCATGTAACAACCTTGCCTAAAAATTTTTTCACTATCCAAAATTTAGGTCCAGATGCGAGCCATGTTCCATGGATTGTGAAGAGGATGATGCAGATGATGATGATGATGAATACCCTGATGATGACGAGGTTGAGAATTTTACATTTCCAACTATCAATCCCAGAATACAGACGATCTGGAAAAAAATGCACAGAGGGGAGAAAATGAGTAACTACAGCAGTGAGGAAAATGTAGATGAGAATGAATCCAGGTATGTTGTTTTGATAATTATCACCTGATTATAGATTTTAGACTGCCATCAATGGTACCTATACCTTGTAGCGGTATGGCAGCTTGCGTACCCTAACAACCCTCAGAGCTATGCCAGCGGGAGTTTTACTCCTGCTAGGTTCAACCAAGCTGGACAGGTCTCCGTGGGTAGAGGTTAGACAAAAGCTGGTACCCTGGTCCCCCAGGTTGGGTTTTTAGCACAGGGCCGATACCCCTGTCTATATTAAAAATCTTAACCATTACAGAAACAGCAATAAATGCAAAAACTTTGATGTGGGATGGACATCCGGAGTCTGAGGCTCGTATGACTGTCAGTGGTGAAAGCCAAAAGGAAGCCATTGGCATGAAAACAGATGCCCTGATCGCAAAACATGAACCAGAGCTGGGGCACTATACGAAGGATGGCCGCCAACCGAACAAAGTGGAAGAATTTGTTACTGCCCTACAAAACACCACCAGGCATGATGGCCACTGACTGCTTTGACAGTCTGCGGCTAAGAATCAAAGAAGATAGGTTTCAGACATAATATAAACAACTTGAGATATGCTGATGATACAGTTTTAACAGTGAAAAGTGAAAGGAGCTGCAAGTTAGCCATTCCTCTTCTACCCTGAATTGTAGAGATTTTATATAGAGAATGCCATTCTATCCTGTCTTCCTCCTGGGTCCAATCTAGTCTTTGGTCCTTAACTCTTAGAATCCGGCAAGCCCCGTGAAGTGGCGCGGGTTTAGTACCAATTTTACGGCTCGCCCCGTGAAGTGGCGATAGATGTAAAGTCTCTTTCGGCAAAGTTTAATGAAAAATTGTCGATGTTTTATCCAATCCAACATTTACAAAGTCACTTCCTATATTTACTCTGTTTACATTTTCATCGTGGTGTATTTATATTCGTTATTACGTTCGATTTTAGTACCTTTGTTCGGCCGTTGATCGTAAACACATATTTTTCTAACCAAAATGGCTTCATCTTCAAACGATAAGCAAAGGTTATCAGCGGTGCAAGCAGCACGACTTATTTCTTCTTGGATCGAACATGAGGATGATCAGTTATCGAGTGAAGATGACAGTTCAGATTCAGAATATATTTTGCCCAGCGAAGATATATGTAATCAAAACACTGAATCAGATGAGAAGGGGGCGTTTCCCCTAGCTGGTTCTGTCAGTAGTACTAGCACTAGAAATGCCAGGTAAGTGAAAAGACAACAAGGAAAAGGTAAAGCTCCCATGAAGAAAAGATTTAAAGAAGTTAGGCCTACATCTAGATCACCCCATAGAGAAGCAGAATCCACAAGTACTGATGGTAATACAAGTACAATGAATGAGGAAATTAGGTGGAATGAAGTTGATGCTGGCTCAACACAAAATGCTTTCCGCTTTGTACCACCTCATGCTAGGATTACAGTTGTGAATCCAAATATTATACCTCATGATTCTTCTGCATTTTATTGTCTCAAAGCTCTTTTAACTAATGAGATTATAGATGAGCTTACTGTTTCTATAAATGAATATGCTGATCGACTCTGTCAGTCAAATTCAGAAACGGCGACAAAAAGATCTGTCTATCAAAACTGGTATCCAGTTACATCTCCAGAACTGTGCAAGTTTTTTGCTGTGATAATAGCAATGGGAATTGTGAAAAAACCAGCCATTAGTGATTATTGGTCTAATGAAGGCTTTATGCAAACTCCTTGGTACAGACAGATGTTTACACGGGATAGGTTTCAGATGTTATACCACACGATGTTTCATGTGAGTGATGTAGACGCACAAGGTAAAGCAAAGATCAAACCATTTCTACAGAAAATGTTATCTAGATTCCAGGAAGCATTTTACCCTTACAAGGAGCTGTCTTTGGATGAAATGGTAATTGGGTGGAAAGGCAGATGGGCTCACAAAATGTTCAATGCCTCTAAACCCAAAAAATATCATGTGAAGACATTCGGTCTTTGCGACAGTAGCACAGGGTATGTAGTAAATTTGTTGATATACTTTGGGGCCAATACTTCTTACAGTCCAGATATTGATGTAAATAGCCAGCAAGCCATCAAAGTTTTTGACACTTTGCTACAACCATGTGGAAAAGGTCATCACATCTATGCTGATCAATATTACACAAGTGTGCCGTTGCTTCAATATCTGAATAACAGGAGTCATTATTTCACTGGGACTGTTAACGTTAATCGAAAGAACTTCCCAAAAGAGCTGAAAACTACACAGCTAATGCATATGGAAATGAAATGGTATATGGAGCAAGAAAAAAGTTTTTTATGTGTAATGTTTAGGGACAAAAAAGCAAAAAAACCATGCATTCTTGTTTCAAGTTGCGCAACAGTGGAAAGCAAGGACATCACCAATCGCTTTGGTGAAACAAAAAATAAACCACTGATGATTTTATGAATGGATGTGACAGAGTGGACCAAAGCATTGTAACATATGGCACATTTAGCAGAAGAACAAGAAAGTGGTGGAAAAAAAATTTCTTCTGGATTTTTGAAATAGCTCAGCTCAATGCGTATAAATTATTTGCACTGTCAAGAACAACAAATGCCAAAAAACAGAGCCTTCTTCAATTTAAACGGCAACTTGTCAATGAGCTCTCTCTTGTTGCTGCTGTGGATTTCCAGCAAATTCCTCCCAGGATTGGACATGGCAATCAAGTGAACAACCCAGTCAACAGACTAGGAGGAACAAACCATTTAATTAAAAAATCAAAATGTCATCGCAACTGTGTCATTTGCAGCACCCCTCAAGTAAGGGTCAGGACATCCTTTTATTGTGAAGGATGCACAAATAATCCCCATCTACATCCAAATAACTGTTTTGCTGCTTATCATGAAAGGAAATAGTTTGTGGTAAATATCAGTTGTGTATAAAGTGTGTACATAGTTTATTTTCGTCATGATTTTTCAATATGTGACCTGAACATTTCAAAAGGAAACATTTTTATTTATTATTCAAAACAACTGAAACTTGTCTGTGTTCCGTATAATTGGATGAAAGTGGTTCTAGGAGTTCCAGGCTTCCAAATTGGATTATTTTTGTGGGTAAGTACACTTTTTTCCAAATTTTTAAATATTTTTAAATTTTTCTGCATTCATTGCTGCATATGTTGCAGAAGTTTACCAGAATTAATTATACATTTGATAAACAATTTTTTTTTTAAATTTTTTATCTTTTTAAATTTTTCTGCATTCATTACTGCATATGTTGCATGCATGTTTAAAGTAATTGAATAATTCAGTTAGGTGCACGTCAAAGGGGTTTCATTTCTCTATATTTAGATATATAACACTTCATGTTATCATTATAAATAAGTTACTTAATGCAAAATCAGTAAAGGCAGTCATGTCAAAAAATGTACTCTCTGAAATCAGCTCGTAAAAATGCGGTTTTTGAGCACGTATACTAAGAGTTAAGAGATTGTCTAATGTTGTCCTCCCATCTAACTCTGGGTTGCCCTGGAGGTCTGGATCCCTAGTTCTTGGTTTCCCACATTTGTCATGGTAGTCAATCTTTCATTTTGCATACATGGCCAAACCCTTGTAATTGGGACTGTTCTGCATGGGTGTGCAGGAGCTGGATTTTGAGGCCTTAATATACCGTCTGGTTGCGGACCATGTCTTATCCTCCCAGCAAACTCTGAGTCATCCTGGAGGCAAAATAGATTTGCTAGAGTATTGTTATTGTTGAACAGAATCGACATCGTTGAACTCAGGGAAAACCCATAGGTGCTCAGTCTCCCTAAGTATATGTCGAAGACTGCTTACATGCCACACATCGGAGGTGAAAAACCTGTACAAAAAATCCAAAATGCTGTACAAAGACTCGCAAAACCTGTACAAAGACTGAAAAAAACATATCAAAAGAGTTCATTCGTGTAAAAATATTTTCAATTACAGTGGGCTGCATTATAAATATGGCATGGGGACTTTGCCTTTCATTTATTTAAAAACCCAAACAATAAATGTCTGAGTTTATTCTACACTAAAAATAATGTGATGGTGTCATCATTTAGTCTATTTCTGTGTTTAATTATCACCAACAGACTTGGAAATCCTGTGTTCAATAGGACCTTATAAAAGAACTCCGAGACACAGTAATAAGCGGAATGGGTTAGAAAACCTGTACAGAAATTATGTACAGGGTGTACACATCTGAACACGCAAACACCTTGTACAGATTATGGGTAAACCATAACATGTGGCATGGATGGAAGAGTGTAAATGCTAACTTTTCCTGTAGCTCGCTGATTGTATACGCGGCGAATGCATCCTCTCATATGTCCGTCTCTGCTAGCCTGACATTTGATGCCAAATTCCAAAAGTCTTAACCTTGATGATTCATCTATTGCAGTGTCATTCTCTAACAGGCAATCATTAATTGTTCTCAGTATCTTCCCTTATCCATATCCAGTGTCCCTAGTATTGTTAACATTCTTCTATAAAACCACATCTCTGTGGCCTCTAGTGCCCTCCCTACTTATTGACTAATTGTCCATGACTCACTCCCACATGCCAGGATTGGTTCTATATAACAATGAAGAACAATCTTTCTTACTTCCATTGACAAAGAATTGTCGCATAAAATACTCTTCATGTTATAGAATGCTGTTTTTGGCCGAGCTATTATGCTCTTCACTTCTGAGATGCGCCTTCCATTGTTTTTATTAATGTGCCCAGGTATTTGAATCGATTGACCTGTTTTAAAACTTTCATTTACTTTGATAGTGCATTCTGGTGAAGCCATTTTCTTTGAGACGACCATCAATTCTGTCATTTTACTTTTAAGACTGAGACCTTTATTTTCACTTTCTATTACTATTGTATCAACCATTTCTTGCAGCTCCTTTTCACTTTTTGCTATTAAAACTGTATCATTAGCGTATCTTAACTCTTTGACTCCATAATTATTTTCCACCCTGTGCCATAATTATTTTTTGAAGAATTCTAAACGGTGCAGTTTACTGTCATTTAGTGTAAATTTTATGTTAATTTTTGTCTGTGAACATGTACTTATTAAATACCAAACTGTAGAGAAATAGATAGAGAATTGGGATATATAATGTCTTTGCTAGTGTTAACGCAAGTATGTTCGGTATACTTAAAAGATTTTGCATGTAAAATTGAAAACATTAAAAAGTTAACTGTAGAATACGATCTTACCAAAGACAAATTACTGTTGTAGACAATAAAACTTTCTTTTTTAGTCTTCAAACATCAAGGTAATCCATTTACAAAGTAAAAAAACATTGCTTATGGCCACAGTTAGTACATTTAGTGTTATTAACAACAGTTTTTACTGTGGTCCCTTATAAGAAAAAATAAATTATACAATCGTGCATTACGTAATTTTTAAACAAATAAAGAAGAATAACATCATATAAAAACTTCTTACATGTGTTTAATGTTTTAATAGTATCCCTAGCTTCATCTTCTACCTAGGACTAGTGATTAGATGTTATGGTAAGTCTAGTTTTGTTGCTTTTCAATCAGAGAGACTATGACTTTGCTCAACTAAATCTAATGTGTCTAGCTTTTCTGCACCGATTCCGTCTTTTGACAACAAACTGTGACTACCAAACAATCATCATCAATGTCAGCAATGCTGCATTAAACGAATTATTTTTGAGGTTTATTCGTGATAAACTAAAAACAATGCTCTGACTATTGCGCGGGCACGGCGCATTGCATTTTGCAATGCTTTGAGCGTTGGTCAGGAGTCAAAGAGTTAAGTTGTTTATATTATGTCCACCAACAGATATTCCTGATATATCCTCCAATGTTTTATATCGTATTTTAATTATTAATTTTACATCACGATGTGTGCAAACTGCTTATTATTTCTCATTCTCATCATAAAGCATGTCATCATAATCATCATCAACATCATCTCCCTTGCACTCCTTACACAGCATGAAGCCTCCACTGTAGTTGTTCCCCTTGCATGAAGCAACCACTGGAGTTGTTCCCCTTGCAGGAAGCCTGCACCAAGCACTTACATGTGATTGCTGTTTTGGTTTCTGTGGATATTTGTTTTACAAGACAAGGTTGCCAGTCTCGTGCACAAGATCCTCCTTGTGGCTTGTATGACATGCTTGGTGTACAGTAGTGCTGTTCTGTCTTTTTCTCTTCTGAGACAACGGAAACTACATGCGGCCATATACCATAAATATACTTATATATATATATATATCTGACTAAAAGTAACCCTTCAGGATTGCATCTCCATTTATTCCCCATAAAGCATTTCATTTAGTGCTCCATTTTCTATAAATCTATAATTTTCTGAGTGAGGCAATACTGTATTTCTGTTTTTATTATCTCCCTTTTTTAAAACTTTATTTCTTTTTTTCTCCTTTTTTAGTTTATTTCAATTTTTATTATCTCCATTCTCACAACTTCTGTTACTGTATTTCTGTTTTTATTATCTCTCTTTTTACTGTATTTCTATTTTTATTACCTTCCTACTCATCATTCATTTAAAAAAACAGCAGACATGGACAGTGTATTGTTTGATTACTCTATTTCTGTTTTTATTTTCTCCCTTTTTACTTTATTTCTATTTTTTATTATCTCCCTTGTTATCACGCATCAAACAGAGCAGACGTTGACAGTGTGTTGTTTGGATCCAGGATTGGAAGACCTAAGCGTTCTGTCAAAGCTTATAGTGACACAGTCATCTGCTTGGAAATATGTATTAGGTTAGTAATGCTTATTTCTTACATAATGTCTTTTATGTATGGAATATGTAGTGAAATTTCATAACTGTAGAACAAGTTTTGAGAATGGACAGAGCTAGGGAACTTCACAGTATAGAGAAACAGTAAATAACAAGTTAAAAAAAAAAAATTAATATATAACAGTTAACAAAAAATATCGTATGAATGTAAAAGTTTAATAAAGGTCTAGAAATACATATTCTGGCAAGATCATTTGTTGTTTTTGATGCCGAGGGTTTCGAGTTATTCACTTTTATAACCCTTGCAGCAATTTGGGGGTGTCATTTTAGGCTTTCTTACAACCCCAGGGGCCTCTTATTTTTTCGTCCTTATCCAAGAAGGCTAGGCATCCGATCTGACTACCCAGGAGACGAGGGTGGAGTATGACATCATTAGAAACATTGGTTCTGAAAAAAAATTACCATAAATTATATTCCCTCAACTGGGAATCAAACTCAGTACCTTTAGAATTTGAGGGTCACCCCCCCCCCCCATACCTCCCCTTTAGCCCCCCCCCTCCCCCCCCCCCCCCCCCCCCCCCCCTCCCCTTCCCTTCTTAGTTAGAAGACTGTGCTATGCTCCACAATGTTACTGATGTTGTCATTTTTTGTTTGGGATAGGCCATTTCTTTATACATGGCACATCCATTTGACCATCTTCCCATAAGTTCATCTGCTGTTACTGCAGTTAGTTACTCTCCATTACAGAATCTAAACATTACATTGTATGCCAGCACAATCATTAGACAATCATTGTTGTTGCAGATACACTGGAGAATCTAGCACTGGCATGTCTGTTGTTGATGCTGGACTTTTCACTGGGTACGAGCCAGTTGATGAGGACCTGGAAACAGTAAGTGGTTTCTATCTTCTTAGTCATGTTGTTTGTCAGGTACGATAATGGTCTAGTTAATGATATCATAATCAGTTTCCTTTTTGCTCTGTATGGGATATGGAGCCTGTTAAGGGAGATTAAAGTGCCTGAGTTGTCTACATTCTCTGGGAATATTTGGTTTGGTCTCAGCTTTTATAAAATGCAATAGCCAATCCCCATAGTAATGGGTCATTCAAAATGTGTGGTGCCAACAAATAACATTTCTGATTCAATTCTTGAATAAAGTTAAATTGGCAAAATTCAACCAACTGGATATATTGAAATGACACTCGTACCCAGTGATTTATTATACAATATGACACACGATAATTTCTTCAAGAACTTCGCTCTATATATTCAGTCATTGAAAGTTAGTCATTGATTCCAATTTTCCATCTATTCAGTTCCATTTAATGTAACATGTATTATACTTCTGAATCAACATTTTCTGCTCCAATTATCTTTTATTCTTTTATTCACTTTTTTACCTTCCTCTTAATTTACTTTAGATCAGCACATTTGTAAGGTTAAAGAACCTGTTCCTTGGACTAGGCAACAAAGCTAGTCTATAAATCATATATCTTCACATGTCGGGGAAATGACATCCCAAAAATATCACTTCTTATAGTTAGGGCAATTCCTACATCCCATAAACATATTTGATACACGAACATATTATTTATTTAATACACTTGCTTTATTGGAGCTCACATAGATCAATTGTAATTACACACTGTAGAAAGGCTTAACAGCCACAGACTTGAAACACAGCCAGATGCTAGCAGCGTCACACACACTTTCTGCCTTTTTCATCATTCCTAGTTTCCAATTTCTCAGCAATGCATAAACATTTGTTCATCTCTCATGCATTCAGTTGAGGTACAACATGGTGTAGAGAAATCCCGATATCAATAATAAATTCACAGTGATTAATTTCACACCATGAAGTGACCCCAACAGAGCCCACTACTGCAGCTTGTATTTTTCCCAAGAAGCTTTTACAAAGCATTATCACACTCTTGTGTCATTTTTTTGGCATTAATGTTATTGTTTCATTTATCGCATATTTTACAGAATACAGTCTCTTCTGTTATAACATGTGTCTGTAATGCGCAAATTTATTCTTAAGAGGTAGATAAATAGGGGATTAAAATGCATAACTTTTCATGAAGTGACTGTACGTTTTGCTACAGAGTAACACCAGGTGAACACATAAAACAGTTATCCAGCTGAACATAGTGACCCATGGAGGAATACATAAAGCACATACACACACCTCATGCCCTGTAAATGTGTATTGCACTGTTCTCCTGCGTTTGTGAACTTTTCTTGATTAAAGTATTTAATACAGCATCCCAAACATGAGGAAGCATTCTGGTTATAAAAATCCCTATAGTGAAAAATAGGAAAGCCATGAGTATTCAGAAGAAGCTTGCAATAATAAATCGTTTTGAAAAAAATGAGAGAACATGAAATATCGTGTGAGCAACAGGTCTACAGAAGCCACATTCCGCACTATTTAGTTATATTATTTAACTTTATATCCAGTTCATTCATAACCTTCCGCTCCCCAAGGAGCATAGGCCTTCAACAAACATATGCCAAGTCCTCCTGTCACGTGCCATCATCTCAAGTTCTTTCCACGTTCTCCTCATCATTTTCACCTCTGTTTCCAGCTCTCTTCTCCATGTGCTTCTTGGTCTACTTCTGCCTCTCTTGCGTTGGGGGTTCCAGAACAAGGACTGCCTTGTAATGCTATCAACAGGTTTCCTTAGTGTGTGTCCTATTCATCACCAGCGTCTTCTTCTCATCTCTTGTTCCACTGGCACTTGTCTAGTTCTTATCATCAGTTCCAGTTATATTTATATTAACTTTCTAGTCTTGTGATCAGACTGACTAGATGTGTCTCTGTTGTTTGCTAACAATATTTACTCTACCTGTATTGTCTTTTTTCCCAGTTGAAACTTCGAGGCAAGATTGATCACTATGAGAAATCACAGAGGTCAGTTGTCATGTACCTTGACCAGGTAAGATTTGTACCTTAACCAGGTAAGATTTGTAATTTGACTAGGTAAGATGTATACTTTGACCAGGTAAGATTTGTACCTTGACCAAGTAAGATTTGCACCTTGACCAAGTAAATTTTTACTTTGAACAGGTAAGATCTGTACCTTGAATAGGTAAGATTTATACTTTGAACAGGTAAGATTTGTGTCTTGAATGGTAAGATTTGAAAAGGTAAGATTTGTACCATGACCAGTGTCACGGAATTGCCTCCCCTGCTTTGCGGTAGTGGTCCAACAGTGACCAAAACTCAAGAGTATCTAATATGGGTCTTCAAAGGTGTCTACCTTCACACAAGATTACTTTTGGCAGAGTTGTAGATAGAAGGATAATGATGCTTCTATCTCAAGGGACTTTTCATAAGATAATTCAGTAGTCAAGAACAATGCTGTGTTCAGCAGGGCAATTGTTAACTTATATCTGATCTGCCGCCTTTTATGAAGAATTAAGCAATTATTAATTTCAGCTCGTTCAATCCTCCACCCTGATTTACTCACTGGAATTCTTCTTATTATGGTATAGCTCAATCAATGGTTCTATCAACAGGTACAAAAAGAAATGGAAACTACACCAAGGTACACTCTCACATTATAGTAATGGGAGACCTAAATGCGAAAGTGGGAGCACACAATAATTATAACGAAAGAGTAATAGGGAAATGCGGCAGTGGAACAGCAAATGAGAATGGGGACAAATTAATAAGCTTCTGCAGTATTAACAACCTGGTCATTGGAGGAACACTTTTTCCACACAAGGAAGTGCACAAGTTAACATGGGAATCACCAAACGAACGAGACAGAAACCAGATAGATCACATAATGATCAATGGCAGATGGAGACATGCACTACAAGACGTAAAAGTAAGAAGAGGTGCAGATGTGGGAAGTGATCATCACCTAGTAGTAGCAAGACTGAAAGTGAAACTCAGAGCTGCTGGACCAGTTGCAGTCAAACAGAAAAGATACAACATCACGAAACTGAAGGATTCCCTCACCAGAAAAGCTTTCATGGTCGACGTAAAGAGAAGATATGAGATTATCAAAAGACAGGAAAGAACAGAGACCGATGATGTTGACCAGAGATTCAACACCATCTCAACAATATACAAGGAAAGCAGCAAGTCATGCTTGGGATTCCAGGAAAGAAAGAGCCAAGACTGGATAACACCAGATACGCTAAACACAATAGCGAAGAGAAAGGAAATGAAAAGAAAGAAAACAGAAGCTAAGTCTCCCAGATTAAAGGCAATATATAGTGAACAGTACAGTCAGCTGGACAAGGAAGTTAAACATCAAACCCGTGCTAACAAAAGGACATTTCTGGATGACCTTGCAAGACAGGCAGAAGAGGCAGTACTGAGAAATGAACAAAGCACAGTATACAAAATAACTAAAATCATCAGTGGAAAACGAGGTGCAAACAATATTACATTAGTAAGAGATAAGCAAGGAAATCTCATCACAACAGTAGAGGGACAGGAAACAAGATGGGCAGAGCATTTCAGAGAAACTCTGAATAAGGAACCACCAGAGACACAATTGAATGTTCCTGAGGCTGAAAATGATCTAGATGTTAATACAGACATCCCACGAAAAGAAGAAATCATCACAGCAATCCAAGGGTTAAAGAATGGAAAAGCTCCTGGTCATGATAACTTAAATGCAGAGCTATTTAAGACAGACCCAGAGCTAGCAGCAGAACTATTATAACCACTATTTGCACAAGTCTGGAAAACAGGGACAACACCAACAGAGTGAAGAAAAGGAATAATTGTCAAATTGCCCAAGAAGGGAGATCTTGCAGTCTGCAATAATTGGAGAGGAATAACTCTTCTCTCAGTTCCCAGCAAAATACTAGGCAGGATAATTATACAGAGAATCTCAAAAGCAGTAGACCACAAACTGAGGAAAGAACAAGCAGGATTTAGAAAGAACAGAAGATGTGTAGATCATATATTTACCCTCAGGAACATTATAGAGCAGTGCTCAGAATGGCAAAGACAGTTGTACATTAATTTCGTTGATTTTGAAAAGGCTTTTGACAGTATACATAGGGACAGTTTATGGAAAATACTGAGGGCTTATGGAATTCCAAGCTGCATAGTGTCAATCATAAAAAGCCTTTATGCCAACTTTACGTGCAGCATTGGGCAGAGCAACCTAACCTTTGAAGTGAAGACAGGAGTACGACAGGGATGCCCCTTATCAACCACTCTATTTTTAACAATTATAGACTGGGTGATGCGCCAGACAACAGAGGGCAATCCAAGAGGAATAAGATGGACTACATTTTCTACATTTGAAGATCTGGAATATGCAGATGACATTGCACTGCTAGCACATTCACATCAACACATCCAGGAAAAAATGGATAGACTTAACTCATTCCCCCCCAGGCTGTTTTTGGGTTTTACCCAGGCCCGAAAATGGATGCAATTTTTTCAGACAGGTGAGGTTTTAAAAATAGACAGTGGACAAATACATAAGTTTGGTAGGTACTTGTGTTATACATTTAAATGTGTGAAAGTGACTGGAGAATCTTATGAATTGCTTCATATAATTAATTAATATGAATAGGTGTGTGTTATGTCTTGTGAAGTGCAGACTTGATTAAAAAAGTGTTAAAATTTTTTTTTTAAATTGTTTACTTAAACTTAAATATTTCAGCTCCGAATTAATGTATAGCAATAAAATGTTCAGAATGTCAGTGCACATTTAGTTTGAAACATATCTAGAAACTTTTATCACTATCACTTTATAATTGTAATTTTTATGATTTTTTTCTCAAAACCACATATGTTTGTAAAAACAACCAGTCAAAATGTGTGCAATTTTTCTCTTCAGGTTATATTTTAAAAAACAGGTTGTAGATACACATTTTATTTAACTAGGTGTTTATGTTATACATTTAAATGTGTGAAATTGACTGGAGAATCTTATGAATTGATTCATATAATTAATTGATATGAATAGGTGTGTGTTATGTCTTGTGAAGTGTAGACTTGATTTTAAAAATGTTTAAAAAATAAAATAAAATTGTATACTTAAACTTAAATATTTCAGCTCCCAATTAATATATGGCAATAAAATATTAAGAATATCAGTGCACATTTAGTTTGAAACATATCTAGAAACTTTTATCACTATCACTTCATAGATGTAATTTTTATGATTTTTTTTTCTCAAAACCACATATGTTTGTAAAAACAACTGCTCAAAATGTGTGCAATTTTTCTCTTCAGGTTATATTTAAAAAACAGGCAGTAGATACACATATTATTTAACTAGGTGTTTATGTTGTACATTTAAATGTGTGAAATTGACTGGAGAATCTTATGAATTGATTCATATAATTAATTGATATTAATAAGTGTGTGTTATGTCTTGTGAAGTGAAGACTTGATTTTAAAAATATTTAAAAAATAAAATAAAATTGTATACTTAAAAAATTTTTGAAGAATCTTGTGAAATGCTGTAGATAATTATTTGATGTAGGAAAAGAGTCTGTCATGTTATGTGAAGTGTAGACCTAATCAAAAATAACTGGAAAAAAGATAAATAAACTGTACTCACATATGTCAGCTCCAGTTTAATCCAAAGCAGAAAAAATCTCAGAATATCAGTGCACATCCATTTTGAAACACAACACATTTTACCACAATCACTTCAAATATATAATTTATATGATTTTTTTCCTACACCACAAATTTCTGTAAATACCAAACAACTATGACTAATATTATTTACACCAACTATATTCTATTTTACATTTCCCAGAAGAATTTGCCACTATTCACATGCTTTTATGGTAGTCATAAAAACATTGTGGGTGTAGATGTAGCTGGTCTGGACATCCAGTGCAATAATAATGAGAGCGCTGACATAATAACCAACTTTTTGATCCAGGAGATCACACCCATTCATTGAATTGTTGTATTTATCTATCATTTTTGGTTTGACAAAGTGCTTCCACTTTGGCTCGAGAAGATACAAGGAAAACCTTGGATTATACTGCTTATATTGCCATCTGCCTTTATACCCTATTACCATTTCATTCAAACTGAGATTTTGGAATGGGTAAAAGGCACTCTGAATTTTTGCAACAACATGTTCATAAAAGGTTCAATCTTTTCTTTTCCTTGTGAATTTTCATCAGAGGCATGAAGCATTGTATGATATAATGCTTCAAATCTACTTCTTGAAAACATCTGAAGAAACCAAGGAGTATAAAATTCTGCAGATGTAGACCAGTAGTCTTTATCCTTCTCCTTTAGTGACTGAAAGTTTTGCTCTTTTTATACCAGCCCTACCTGATGCATGTTCAATCAGCTGATCGACATCGCCCTCAGAATGATCACTTTCATGAATATTCTGACACAAAGTCTTTACAATGTCTTCATTGGAATTACTAAACCTAACTTCTAAAATCAGTGTCGCTCGAGTTATCTTCTGTCCACTGAGAAATTAGCGTCGTGCTTGCTCAGCTGAAAGCAGATGTTTAGAAGAAGATTCTCGATCCATTTTGTATGTAAACAAAGGAATAGAAATGGATATAAAACACACAATTTTAGCTTCACAAATTTGTTTTTCACTCACAAACGTCCATAAACATGTGCTGGATACAATGAAATGATTTAAAAACCAGCTAGTTGCTAGGTATTTATAACTTTTCGTTCAAACTCGACATATATCGCACTGGCGCGCCATGCGTCATTGGTCGGAACGGAAGTCCTATCTGGCGCAAGGCGCGCCACTGTGGACGGAAAGAGTTAATAAGTATAGCCAGCAGGTGGGCTTGAACATCAACCTAAAGAAGACAGAGGTCATGATGCTCAATGTGAGCAACCCTGAGCCCATATCAGTAAGGAATCAGCAACTGGAACAGACAGATGCCTTCACATACCTAGGATGCATAGTAACACCAGACGGTGGAGCAAGCAAAGACATCAACAACAGAATGAACATAGCAAGAACAGCTTTTTTTTAGTCTAAACAACATCTGGAAGTCCTCTCAGTACAGCACAAGCACAAAATTAGGATTATATCAGAGCTGTGTGCTTTCTGTGCTTCTCTATGGTGCAGAGAGCTGGAGAGTTACAGAGAAGGAAATGTCGAAATTGTCCTCTTTTCACACAACATGCCTAAGAAAAATTCTCCGAATCTTTTGGCCGAAAATCATCACCAACCAAGATCTGCTTACTCGGAGCAAGCAAGAGGACATGCACACCATCATAGCTGGCAGACACTGGAGCTGGGTTGGCCATGTCCTCAGAAGAGACCCCGATGCCATCACAAGAACAGCTATGCTATGGACCCCTGAAGGAAAACGAAAGAGAGGACGACCAAAAACAACTTGGCGGAGGACTGTGGAGGCTGAGATGCAAAGAATGAACCAGAGTTGGGGCACTGTACAAAGGATGGCCACCGACTGAGCAAAGTGGAATCAATTTGTTGTTGCCCTACAAGACGCCACCAGGCGTAATGGCCACTGACTGCTTTGACGGTCGGCGGCTAAAGATCAAAGAAGAAGAAGATGGTATAGCTCTGTTTAGAGTGTATTTAGTAAATTGACTGAGACAAACATGCAGTACATTCAAAATGATTAAATCGACATTAAATTTGTATATCTACAAATAACAGGTTTAATAATCACTTAGGTTTTAACAAGGTTTTAAAAAAATGAATAATTATTTATCAGAAAATTATCATCACTGTGTGATGTGCTGGCAGTTTGTAAAGGAGGTCACTTGGCAGCTTTTTTTTTTCTTTTTTTTTTTTTCTTTTTTTTCTATAACCAGCGGCACTCGAGCTTTCCAGCTCTTTCGGCCCAATGGCATGTCATTGAGAGGCTGGGGGGTCAGTGGACTTTCCTTCCAACCTGGTCAGGAGCTTTGCTCCTTCCCATCCACACGGGATTTATGTGCAGGAGCCATTCAGGTTATTCAGTCAAATTTCCGGTCGTAAACATTTCTTCAAACGCCGACGGCCGGGTTTGAACCATGAACACCTGGTCACCAGTACTACGTTGTAGCCATTACACCAGCGCGGCTCCCCTTTGGCAGCTTTTATGTGTTACTTAGCTGTCAGTGATGGTTCTACTCCTTCTGATGGTTTGGTTCTTGGTAGACTGGATCGTTGATCCTGCTCATCACTGGTCAAGGTTGTAGGGTGCAGCATGTTCCCAGGAGTGTCAGGGAGTGTCTACAAAGTTGGTCCCTTGTCTTAATAAAGCCCAGTCTGATGATGGTATCTAGCTTTGACTACAGGACACTTGCAATTTTCACATATTAATATTCACATGGCAATATATACATATTAGTTCACATGTTAGTAATGAAAAATATAGAATGTAAAATGTACAACTTACGCCACTCTTGGCTCACAGACTGTTTACTCAGAGAAATAAAGGCACTTGAATAGGCCTCTTACATGTGTTCTTAGGGGTCGTTACTTTAACAATAATTCCAGCTTTTACTCTGTGTTTTCAGTTTCCTCAGATCCCGTTTTTCCTTACTAAAATGATAAGAGTTTTTCTGGGCTGTTTAAGTCCTTCAAAATGCTCCAACAAAATCTGGTCAGCAACTGCAAAAGACAGTAGTTATTTAAATTTAATACAAAATTAGTAAATAAAATGATACTAAATACCCCAATTATAATCAATTTTCAGGTTGAACAGGGTGGACCAAGATGGAACGAGAAGAGGCAATAATGGGCAGCTGTTAAGTGCCCACTCTCCACCCATCACCTTTTCAAAACAAACACAACAACAGTCTGATAATGGTATCTGATTCTAATTCTGGCAGTCTGGTGGTCATCTTGGCAAGTGATTCTCACAGTGAACTAGGCTTGCAAAAAATGTCAGATTATATTGCAAGTTTTCTCCCCCGCCTTGTTTGTGACAATTTTAGGTGGCGCCCAATCAGGGATTTGGTTGTTCCTCTTTTCGAATGCCCACCAATCATTTCAAAAGCTGCACATATTTAGGTGGAGTAATTCAAAATTATTTCTGCCTGAAATTCTGTGCGTGATACAAAAGGTCACGTCTCCCATATATGGAAGTAACACGTCCGTACACTCTCTCAGCAATGTGTTTCAGATGTAACATCTTACTTTTATCTAAAGTAATCTGTTTGTAAAAGTCAGACAGGAAATGATTATGCCATTCATGTCTGTCCAAAATGTGTCGCACAGACAAGTAATCTCTTTATCCGTCACTGGTGCGCACAAAATCCATCTGTGGGCAAGTAATTTTAACACCTGGCACCATCCGAGCAAACAAAACTATGTGAAAACTTACCAGGCCCATATGGGTTTTATCTGCGTTAATCTCCGCAAAGCTGTGAAGTGCCAAGCAAATGTGATGAATTATCACCAAAAAGGAGTGTTAGAATGTTTGAAAATATCAAATATCTGCTTGATAAGAGCAGATAGAAATGTGTCGATCCAGAAATTTCTCGTAATCAGTCCTCTCTTCAATTGAAAATGAGTACTGCCGTAGTGGAGAAGGGATCGAACCCAAAATTCCGTGACAACCAGGTAAGATTTGTACCTTGAACAGGTAAGATGTGTACCTTGAATAGGTCAGATTTGTACCTAGACTTGTACTTTGAACAGGTAAGATTTGAGCCTTAATCAGGTAAGATTTGTACCTTGACCAGGTAAGATGTGTACCTTGACCAGGTAAGATTTGTACTTTGAACAGGTAAGTTTTGTACCTTGTAAAGGTAATATTTATACCTTGAACTGGTAAGATTTGTACCTTGATCAGGTACGATTTGCACCTTGGTAAGATTTATACTGTGACCAAGTAAGATTTGTGCTTTGAACAGGTAAGAATTGTACCTCAACCATTAATAATTTGTATGCCAGTATGCTTCATACTTGTTGCTTTCCATACGTAATGTAGATCTATAAGCACAGTTGGCCTCTCTTTCACTTTGTTTCTTTCTTCCTCACTTTCTACTTCTTTTTTCTCTTTGTTCTTCTTCTTGCTTAATTTTCCTCCTTTCGACTCACCTAACCACTGATATTCTTAAACAGCTGCAATAATTTATACTTGTAAAGTCAAATGTACATTAAAGTATGTGAATTTTTGTTAGATTTCCAACAAGGAATCCTTCTGCCTGAAGTTTCGAGCCAAGCAAGTCCATATGGCAGAGAACATTCAGCCAGCAAAAGTCCAGGTCTTTGATTATTATAATCCAGGTCTGTATTCCATCATTGTGTTTCTGTGAAATTGATGTCCAATATGTATTATGATGGTGTTAATGGTGGGCTATTATGCAGTTTTTGTAAATTAAGTTTTAATAAATTCAATTTAGTTTGTAAAAGTGGAAATGAATGTGGAAATTTTTTTTTTTTTGGTTTCGTACGCCCGCTAATACTCGAGGCGAAATCTCAGGTTATTATTAATGTCTAACCTGACATTGATTTTACGTGAGTATCCCTTTTCTTGTACAGAGACAGGTGTCCCTCGCCATTCAGGCAGATACTCGCCGATTTTGGAGGTACCCATTAGAGCTGGGTCGGCTCAGGAGCCGCCAATCCCTGGTCGACGACACTTCTTCAAATGTCCTCGCCAGGTCTCGAGTTAATCCAGTCCAATTCCCGGTCGATGAAAAATCCTCAAATGCCGTCACCCGGGTTTGATCCTGAATCACCCGGTCGCCAGAGCGGTGTTGTAACCACTACGCTAGCGCGGCTCCTAATGTGGAAAATGAAGAAATTCTTAAATGAATAGAAGAAGAGAGACAGATCATCACAGGCATAACACACACACACAAAATTTAACAACGACACAAGGAACAGCCCAAAGAAAAATTACTCAATGAAATTCTAGAGGACCTGCTTCCAACTTTCAAGTGTATCTTTGCATTATCTGTCACTATCACACAACTTTTGTGTGTATCCCAGCATTATCTTTCATTATTACAAAACTATCCCATGTATCCCAGCATCATCTTTCATTATCACAAATTTTTCTTGTATATTCCAGTTTGGCCTTTCATTATCATACAATTTTCATGTATATCTCAGTATTATCTCATTATCATACAGTTTTCATGTATATATCCCAGCATTATCTTTCATTAGCACAAAATGTGCATGTGTATATCCACGCATTATCTTTCATTATCACAACATTTTCATGTGTATATCCCAGCATTATCTTTCATTATCCCAAAATTTCATGTGCATCCTGGCATTATCTTTTATTGTCACAGTTTTTCATGCATGTATTCCCAACTTTATCTTTACTACAAAATTTTCCAGTATTATCTGTTATTATAACAAATTTTCATGTATACCCCAGTATTATTATTTTTTTCATTACCACAAATTTTCATGTATATACCAGCATAATCTGTCACTGTCATAAAATTGTCATGTGTTTCTCAGCATTATCTTTTATTATTACAACATTTTATGTGTATATCCCCACATTATCACATAATTTTTTTTGTAGGTCCCAGCATTATCTTTCATTATCACACAGTTTTTATGTGTATCCCATTATTATCTTTCCATGTGTATACCTTTATAGAATCTTGTGACAACATTTTTATTATTATTCCTTCCCTAATTTCTGTAATGAAACAAAATATCACATGCATATCCGAAGGGTGTTTTTTGTTACCACAATAATTGTGTGTGTATGTCTCTGACAGATGAGCGATGCACCATCTTCTACAGAAGCAACAACAACAGTGGACAGCTAGTCAACTTTTGTGACAACCAGAAGCAGATCTGTCAGTGCTTAGAAAGTAAGTAGTTTTGACTTACTGACATGTCTCTGTCACTGACGACAGATTTCATGTGTGTACAAAGACATTTCACAAGCATTATGGGTATATTTCATTTGTATATACTTGTATGGGATGCAGCTGAATCTGTGTTGTTATTGTGTGAATTTGAGCGTTAGACAGGTAACCAAAACCCTGAAGCACCTTCATATGGTGCATCTTGGAAACAAGCAACCTTTAAGATGCCTGGAAATTTTTCAGGGATTGGGTAACTACATCAGAGTGGCCCAGCATCATGATTCCCTCTGTAGTGAAGCATTGAGAAACCAGCATTGCACACTAAATTTGGGGGAATCATTTGAACACCAGATGCAACTCCAGCTTTTACTAGGTTGGCTGTGAGCAGGATGATCTCACAGTGGATAGATGACAGGCGGAAGGAAATGAGAAATGGCTCTGTGCAGGATGTGACAATTTCATGGCAGTGCCTAGAACCAGAGAAGAATATGTTAGCCCTGCACATTTGGAGAGCCCCAATGGATGGTGGGGAAAAGTCCAGTATACCACCCCCTTTTAGCTTGAAATAAATGCAAGCCAAGCCAGGATAGAATACCCCAGAAAGAAACTGGAGGTCATGACTCCAACTCAACAAGTTTTGGAATGGCAGAAAAGCAACAGGAAAAGCCTAGATCTACAGTGTAGATAATGCCAAGGATTCTATAACTTGGTATTGTTTGCAAAGGGGCAACAAGCTCAACAGCCCTAGTTAAACAACAACAGTAACGTATACAGTTACCTTTCATGTCTCTAAAATGGTACATTAGGAAATGGATCACATCTAGTGATCTAGTCACATATTTAAGTGAAGATGATTGCTAAACCAGAGGCACATCTTCAGTCCAACCTGCAAGTCTGGAAGGAAGAGCTAGAGAAGAGAGGGATGGTCATCAGCAGCTCCAAAACAAAAACCATGCTGATATCATGAAAGGAAAGAAGGCATCAGATTAAGCTGGGAGAACAGGTCCTGGAGCAAGTCAACCACATTAAATACTTTGGAGCTGTCATAGACTGAAAGGGAGGCACCAAAGAAGATTTGGCTACCCAAAGAGCAGCAGCTGGGAGACTTTTTCAGGCTATAAATCAAGGATTCCTCAGCAAAAGAGAAGGCAAGAAGATGAAGATGGCTGTATACTAGGCCATCTATGTGCCAGTCTTGACATATGGATGTGAGTCATTGGCAATGACTACAACCCACAAAAGCCAGATCCAAACCTAAGAAATGAGGTATCTGAGGAAGATGATTGAAGTAACAAGAAGAGACATGGTCTGCAACCAGATGATACATCATGGCCTAAAAACCTAACACCTGCAGACCCAAGTAGAACAATCCCAAGTACAATGGTCTGGCCATGTCTGCAGAATGGGAGAAGATCGGCTACCACAACAAGTTTGGGAAACTAAGAGCAAGGGATCCAGACCTCCAGAGTCCGCTGGGAGTACAACATTAGACAATCTCTGAAAGACCAAGGATTAGAATGGAACCAGGGCAGGCCAGGAGGAAGACACTCGATAGAATAGTATGGCACTCTCTCTTCTAAACCTGTACACCTCACAGTAGAAGAGTAATGAATAAGTAAGTACGTTAAGATGGCAGATGTGAAACAGAAAATAAGAAATAAATAGAAATGGCCAAAGCTACATTCAACATGAGACAGATACTTTCATCTAACCCAGGGGTTCTTAACCTTGTTTTTGCTCATGACCCCCTTCTGAGCCTCATTTACCTCTGTGGCCCCACTCATAGTTGCTGTTAGATGGACAAAAGGTACTTTACCATCTTACTGTGGTCCCCTCATAGTTGCTGTTAGATAGACAAAAGGTACTTTACCATCTTACTGTGGTCCCACTCATAGTTGCTGTTAGATGGACAAAAGGTACTTTACCATCTTACTGTGGTCCCCTCATAGTTGCTGTTAGATAGACAAAAGGTACTTTACCATCTTACTGTGGTCCCCTCATAGTTGCTGTTAGATAGACAAAAGGTACTTTACCATCTTACTGTGGTCAAAGGTAGTTTACCCTCCTAGTTGCTGTTAGATAGACAAAAGGTACTTTACCATCTTACTGTGGCCCCACTCATAGTTGCTGTTAGATAGACAAAAGGTACTTTACCATCTTACTGTGGCCCCACTCATAGTTGCCATTAGATAGACAAAAGGTACTTTACCATCTTCCCCAATCATACTGTGGCTGTGTCATAGTTGCTGTTTAGATAGACAAAAGGTACTTTACCATCTTACTGTGGTTTCCCTCCTAGTTGCGGTTAGAATAGACCACTCATCTTTGTGGTCCTCATAGTTGCTGTTATATGGACAAAAGGTACTTTACCATCTTACTGTGGTCCCCTCATAGTTGCTGTTAGATAGACAAAAGGTACTTTACCATCTTACTGTGGTCCCCTCATAGTTGCTGTTAGATAGACAAAAGGTACTTTACCATCTTACTGTGGTCCCCTCATTGTTGCTGTTAGATGGACAAAAGGTACTTTACCATCTTACTGTGGTCCCCTCATAGTTGCTGTTAGATAGACAAAAGGTACTTTACCATCTTACTGTGGTCCCCTCATAGTTGCTGTTAGATAGACAAAAGGTACTTTACCATCTTACTGTGGTCCCCTCATAGTTGCTGTTAGATGGACAAAAAGGTACTTTTACCATCTTACTGTGGTCTGTTATATAGACAACCTCACTGTGTGTTAGTTGCTGTTAGATAAGGGACAAAGGTACTTTACCATCTTACTGTGGTCCCACTCATAGTTGCTGTTAGATGGACAAAAAGGTACTTTACCATCTTACTGTGGTCCCCTCATTAGTTGCTGTTAGATGGACAAAGGTACTTTACCATCTTACTGTGGTCCCCTCATAGTTGCTGTTAATATAGACAAAAGGTACTTTACCATCTTACTGTGGTCCCCTCATAGTTGCTGTACTTTTTTAGATAGACAAAAGGTACTTTACCATCTTACCTGTGGTCCCCTCATAGTTGCTGTTAGATAGACAAAAGGTACTTTACCATCTTACAGTGGTCCCCTCATAAGTTGCTTAGATAGACAAAAGGTACATTACCATCTTACTGTGGTCGCCCCTCATACGTTGCTGTTAGATAGGACAAAAGGTACTTTACCATCTTAGGGGTGGTCCCTCTCATAGTAATGCTGTCCTCATTTGTTTGCTGTTAGATTGACAAAAGGTACATTACCATCTCTAACTGTGGACCACTCATAGTTGCTGTTTAGATAGACAAAAGCCGTACTTTAACCATCTTACTGTGGTCCCAACTCATACTTGCTGTTTGGTATGGACAAAAGGTACGTTAACCATCTTACTGTGGTCCCACTCCATTAGTTGTGCGTAGATGGACCAAAAGGTACTTTACCATCTTACCTTGTGGTCCACTCATTAGTTGGCTGTTAGATAGACAAAAGGTACTTTACAATCTTACTGTGGTCCACCTCTCAAAGTTGCTGTTATATAGACAAAAGGTACTTTACCATCATACTGTGGTCCCATAGTTGCTGTTAGATAGACATAGTTTACCTTCTTAGTCCCATCATTAGTTGCTGTTAGATGGACCAAAAAGGTACTTTACCATCTTACTGTGGTCCACTCATAGTTGCCAAAAGAGTACTTTACCATCTTAGACTGCATATGGGGGTTGATGTTAGATAGACAAAAGGTAACTTTACCATCTTACTGTGGCCCCATCATAGTTGCTGTTTAGATGGACAAAAGATACTTTACATCTTTACTGGTGGTTCACCATCATAGTTGCTGTTAGATAGACAAACAAGGTACTTTACCATCTTTACTTGTGGTCCCACCTCATAGTTGCTGTTAGATAGACAAAAGGAACTTTACCATCTTACTGTGGTCCCCTCATAGTTGCTGATAGAGGGGACAAAAAGGTACTTTACCATCTTTACTGTGGTACCCGCTCATAGTTGCTGGTTAGCTGGGACAAAAGGTACTTTACCATCTTAGAGTGGTCCCCTCATTGTTGCTGGGGTTAGGATGGACAAAAGGTACTTTACCATCTTTACTGTGGTCCCCCTCATAGTTTGCTGGTTAGATGGACAAAAAGGTACTTTACCGGTGGACCCCTCATCATAGTTGCTGTTTGACAACAGGTACTGCCTCTTACTGTGGTTCCCCTCATAGTTGCTGTATAGACAAAAGGTACTTTACCCATCTTAACTGTGGGTCCCCTCGATCGTTACTGTTAGATAGACAAAAGGTACTTTTACCATCTTACTGTGTGGTCCCCTCATAGTTGCTGTTAGATAGACAAAAAGGTACTTTACCATCTTTACTGTGGTCCCCTTCATAGTTGCTGTTAGATAGGACAAAAGGAACTTTACCATCTTACTGTGGTCCCCTCATAGTTGCTGTTAGATAGACAAAAGGTAACTTTCCCATCTTAACCTGTGGGTCCCATCAATACCAAAAGGTAATTTACCTCTTACTGTGTCCCCTCATAGTTGCTGTTAGATGGAAAAAAAGTACTTTACCATCTTACCGTGGTCCCCTCATAGGTTGCTGTTAGAATGGGACAAAAGGTACTTTACCATCTTTACTGTGGTCCCCTCATAGTTTGCTTGTTAGATAGACAAAAGGTACTTTACCATCTTACCGTGGTCCCCTCATAGTTTGCTTGTTAGATGGACAAAAGGTACTTTTACCATCTTACCGTGGTTACCCCTCATAGTTGCTGTTAGATAGACAAAAAGGGTACTTTACCATCTTACTGTGGGTTGCTGTTCGAGTAGACAAAAGGTACTTTACCCATCTTACTGTGGTCCCCTCATAGCTGTTTAGATGGACAAAAGGTACTTTACCATCTTACTGTGGGTCCCCTCATAGTTTGCTTGATAGATGGACAAAAGGTACTTTACCATCCTTACAGTGTCCTGCTCATAGTTGCTGTTAGATGGACAAAAGGTACATCTTACTGTGGTCCCCTCAGTTGCTGTTAGATGGACTGTTACTTTACCATTCTTTACCTGTGTCCCCTCATAGTTGCTGTTAGATGGACAAAAAGGTACTTTTACTGTGGTCCCCTCATAGTTGCTGTTAGATGGACAAAAGGTCTTAACTTTACCATCCTTGTGGTCCCCTCATAGTTTTGCTGTTAGATGGACAAAAGGTACTTTACCATCTTACTGTGGTCCCACACATAGTTGCAGTTAGATAGAACAGAAGGTACTTTACATCTTACTGTGGTTCCACTCTTAGTTGCTGTTGTTAGATGGACAAAAGGTACTTTACCATCTTACTGTGGTCCCTCTCAAAAAAAACACCCCACCCCCCCCCCCACAACACAAAAACAACCATAGTTGCAGTTAGATGGACAAAAAAGGTACTTTTCCATATTACATGTGGTCCCCTCATAGTTTTGGCTTGTTAGATGACAAAAGGTACTTTTACCATCTACTGTGGTCCCCTCATAGTTGCTGTTAGATAGACAAATGGGTACGTTTACCATCTTACTGTGGGTCCCCTCATAGTTGCTGTTAGATAGACAAAAGGTACTTTACCATCTTACTGTGGTTCCCCCTCATAGTTGCTGTTAGATAGACAAAAGGTACTTTACCATCTTACTTGTGGTCCCCTCATAGTTGCTGTTAGATAGACAAAAGGTACTTTACCATCTTACCGTGGTCCCCTCATAGTTGGCTGTTAGATAGACAAAAGGTACTTTACCATCTTACCGTGGTCCCCTCATAGTTGCCTGTTAGATTGACAAAAGGTTACTTTACCATCTTACCGTGGACCCCTCATAGTTGCTGTTAGATAGACAAAAGGTACTTTAACCATCTTACCGTGGGGTCCCCTCATAAGTTGCTGTTAGATAGACAAAAGGTACTTTACCATCTTACCGTGGGTCCCCTCATTGTTGCTGTTAGAGAGACAAATACTGTACCATCTTACTGTGGTCCCCTCATAGGTTGCTGTTGATAGACAAATGGTACTTTACCATCTTACCGTGGTCCCCCTCATAGTTGCTGTTAGAGAGACAAAAGGTACTATACCATCTTACGTGGTCCCCTAGATGTTTAGACAAAAGGTACTTTACCATCTTTACTGTGGTCCCCTCATAGTTGCTGTTAGATAGACAAAAGGTACTTTTACCATCTTACTGGGTCCCCTCATAGTTGCCTGTTAGATGGACAAAAGGTACTTTACCACTGTGTCCTCTTACTGTAGATGTACCATCCCCTCTCATAGTTGCTGTTAGATGGACAAAAGGTACTTTACCATCTTACTGTGGTCCCCTCATAGTTGCTGTTAGATGGACAAAAGGTACTTTACCACTTAACGTGGTCCCCTCATAGTTGCTGGATAGATGACAAATAAGGTTACTTTCTCTTACTGATGGTTCCCTAGTGTTGCTGTAGATGGACTAAAGGTACTTTACCATCTTTCTGTGGTCCCCTCATAGTTGCTGTTTGATGGGACAAAAGGTACTTTACCATCTTTACTGTGGGCCCCTCATAGTTGCTAGTTAGAATGGACAAAAGGTACTTTACCATCTTACTGTGGTCCCCTCATAGTTGCTGTTAGATGGACAAAAGGTACTTTACCATTCTTACTGTGGTCCCTCATAGTTTTGCTGTTAGATGGACAAAAGGTACTTTACCATCTTACTGTGGTCCCCTCATAGTTGCTGTTAGATAGACCAAAAGGTACTTTACCATCTTACTGTGGTCCCCCTCATAGTTGCTGTTAGATAGACAAAAGGTACTTTACCATCTTACTGTGGTCCCCTCATAGTTCCCCCCCCCCCCCCCCCCTGTTAGATAAGACAAAAGGTACTTTACCATCTTACTGTGGTCCCCTCATAGTTGCTGTTTAGATAGACAAAAGGTACTTTACCATCTTACTGTGGTCCCCTCATAGTTGCTGTTAGATAGACAAAAGGTACTTTACCATCTTACTGTGGTCCCCCTCATAGTTGCTGTTAGATAGACAAAAGGTAACTTTTACCATCTTACTGTGGTCCCCTCATAGCTTGCTGTTAGATAGACAAAAGGTACTTTACCTTTTCCGTGGTCCCTTAGTTTCTGATAGGTAGGGACAAAAAGGTATTTACCATCTTACCGTGGTCCTCATTGTTTGCAGTTATATAGACAAAAGGGTACCTTTACCCCATCTTACTGTGGTCCCCTTCATTAGTAGCTGTTAGATGGACAAAAAGGTACTTTACCATCCCTTACTGTGGTCCCCCTCAAGTTGCTGTTAGATGGACAAAAGGTACTTTACCATCTTACTGTGGTCCCCTCCATTAGTTGCTGTTAGATGGACAAAAAGGTAAACTTTTACCATCTTAGCTGTGGTCCCGTCATAGTTGCTGTTAGATGGGACAAAAGGTACCTTTACCATCTTAACCGTGGGTCCCCTCATAGTTGCTGTTAGATAGACAAAGGTACTTTACCATCTTACTGTTGTTCCCCTCATAGTTGCTGTTAGATGGGACAAAAAAAAGGTTAACTTTACCATCTTACTGTGGTCCCCTCATAGTTGCTTGGTTAGATGGGACTTAAATGTACTTTTACCATCTTAAACTGTGGTCCCCTCATAGTTGCTGTTGAGATGGACAAAGGTACTTTACCATCTTACTGTGGTCCCACTCATTAGTTGCTGTTAGATGACAAAAAGGGTACTTTTACCTCTTACTGTTGGTTCCCCTCATAGTTGCTGTTAGATAGACAAAAGGTACTTTCTACCATCTTACCGTGGTCCCCCTCATAGTTGCTGTTAGATAGAACAAAAAGGTACTTTACCATCTTACTTGTTGGTCCCTCATAGTTGCTGTTAGGATAGACTAAAGGTACTTTACCATTCCTTAATGTGGTCCCCCTCCATAGTTGCTGTTAGGATGGACAAAAGGTAAATTTTACCATCTTACTGTGGACCCACTCAAAGTTGCTGTTAGATAGGGACAAAAGGGTACTTTACCCATCTTACTGTGGTCCCCTCATAGTGCTGTGATTGACAAAAGGTTGATAGTCCTCATTGTTGGTGGAGGCAAAAGGTACTTTACCATCTTACTGTGGTCCCCTCATAGTGCTGTTTAGATAGACAAAAGGTACTTTACCATCTTACTGTGGTCCCACTCATAGTTGCTGTTAGATGGACAAAAGGTACTTTTACGGTCTTACTGTGGTCCCCTCATAGTTTGCTGTTAGATAGACAAAAGTACTTTACCATCTTACTGTGGTCCCCCCTCATAGTTGCTGTTAGATAGACAAAAGGTACTTTACATCTTACCGAGGTCTCAACTGTTGTGGATAGACAAAAAGGTACTTTACCATCTTACTGTGGTCCCACTCATAGTTGCTGTTAGATTAGACCAAAGGTTACTTTACCATCTTACTGTGGTCCCATCATGTTGCGCTGTTAGTTAGACAAAAAGGGTACTAACCAATCTTACTGTGGCCCCCTTAGATGCTGTTAGATAGTACCTTTACCATCTTAACGTGGTTCCCTCATAGTTGCTGTTGATGGACAAAAGGTACTTTACCATCTTACTGTGGTCCCCCTCATAGTTGCTGTTAGATAGACAAAAGGTACTTTACCATCTTACTGTGGTCCCACTCATAGTTGCTGTTAGATGGACAAAAGGTACTTTAAACCATCTTACTGTGGTCCCCACTCATAGTTGCTGTTAGATAGACAAAAGGTACTTTACCATCTTACTGTGGTCCCAACTCATTAGTTTGCTGTTAGATAGACAAAAGTACTTTACCATCTTACGTGGTCCCCTCATTGTTGCTGTTAGATAGACAAAAGGTACTTTACCATCTTACTGTGGTCCCACTCATAGTTGGCTGTTAGATAGACAAAAAGGTACTTTACCATCTTACTGTGGTCCCCTCATAGAGTTGCTGTTAGATAGACAAAAGTACTTTACCATCTTACTGTGGCCCCACCTCATAGTTGCTGTTAGATGGACAAAAGGTACTTTACCATCTTACTGTGGTCCCCTCATAGTTGCTGTTAGATAGGACCAAAAAGGTACTTTACCATCTTACTGTCGTTCCTTTCATAGTTTGCTTTTAGAATAGACAAAAGGTACTTTTACCATCACTGTGGTCCCCTCATAGTTGCTGTTAGGTAGCCAAAAGGTTACTTTACCATCTTACTGTTGTCCCCTCATGTTGCTGTTAGATTAGACAAAAGGTACTTTACATCTTACTGTGGTCCCCTCATAGTTGCTGTTAGAATAGACAAAAAAGGTACTTTACCATCTTACTGTGGTCCCCTCATAGTTGCTGTTAGATAGACAAAAGGTACTTTACCATCTTACTGTGGTCCCACCTCATAGTTGCTGTTAGATAGACAAAAGGTACTTTACCATCTTACTGTGGTCCCCTCATAGTTTTTCTGTTAGATTAGACAAAAGGTACTTTACCATCTTACCGTGGCCCCTCTCAAAGTTGCTGTTAGATGGACAAAAGGTACTTTACCATCTTACTGTGTCCCCTCATAGTTGCTGTTAAGATAAGACAAAGTTAGATGCTGGACAAAAGGTACTTTACCATCTTACTGTGGTCCCCTCATAGTTGCTGTTAGATAGACAAAAGGTACTTTTACCATCTTACTGTGGTCCCCTTCATAGGTTGCTGTTAGATGGGACAAAAGGTACTTTAACCATCTTACTGTGGTCCCCTCATAGTTGCTGTAGATGGACAAAAGGTACTTTACCATCTTACTGTGGTCCCACTCATAGTTTGCTGTTAGAGTTAGATTGACAAAAGGTACTTTACCATCTTACTGTGGTCCCACTCATAGTTGCTGTTAGATGGGACAAAAGGTACTTTACCACCTTACTGTGGTCCCCCCATAGTTGCTGNTAGATAGACAAAAGGTNCTTTACCATCTGACTGTGGTCCCCTCATAGTTGCNGTTAGATAGACAAAAGGTACTNTACCATCTTACTGTGGTCCNCTCATAGTTGCTGTTAGATGGGACAAAAGGTACTTTACCATCTTACCGTGGTCCCCTGCATTTAGTTGCTGTTAGATGGACTANAGGTACNTTACCATCNTACTGTGGNCCCCTCATAGTTGNTGTTAGATGGACAAAAGGTACTTTACCNTCTNACTGTGGTCCCACTCATAGTTGCTGTTAGATAGACAAAAGGTACTTTAACCATTCTACTTGTGGTCCTCATAGTCATAATGCTGGTTTTAGATGGGACAAAAGGTTACTTTATCCATATTACAGTGGTCCCCTCATAGTTGCTGTTAGATAGACAAAAGGTACTTTACCATTCTTACTGTGGCCCCTCATAGTTGCTGTTAGATATGACAAAAGGTACTTTACCATCTTACTGTGGTCCCCTCAATAGTTTGCTGTTAGATGGACAAAAGTTTACTTTACCATCTTACCGTGGTCCCCTCATAGTTGCTGTTAGATGGACAAAAGGTAACTTTACCATCTTACTGTGGGTCCTCATAGTTGCTGTTAGATAGACAAAAGGTACTTTACCTTCTTACCTGTGGGTCCCCCTCATACTGTGGTCCCCTATTGTTGCTGTTAGATGGACTAAAAGGTACTTTACCATCTTACTGTGGTCCCCTCATAGTTGCTGTTAGATGGACAACAAGGTACTTTACCATCTTACCTGTGGTCCCACTCATAGTTGCTGTTAGATAAGGACAAAAAAGGTACTTTACCATGCTTACCGTGGTCCCCTCATTAGTGCTGTTAAGAGGGGACAAAAGGTTACTTTACCTTCTTACTGTGGTTCCCCTCATAGTTTGCGGTAGATAGACAAAAGGTACTTTACCATCGTTAAACTGTGGTCCCAAGGGGGGGGAGGGGGGATGTGGGGAGGGTGTGTATTTTGTATGGGTAATGACTCATAAGAGGGGAGTTGTGGGCTGTTAGGATAGACAAAAGGTACTTTACCATCTTACTGTGGTCCCCTCATAGTTGCTGTTAGATAGACAAAAGGTACCTTTTAACCTATCTTACTGTGGTTCCCCCTCATTGTTGCTGTTAGATAGACTAAAGGTAACTTTAACCATCTTACGGTGGTCCCCTCATAGTTGCTGTTGAGATAGACAAAATGGTACTTTACCATCTTACTGTGGCCCCCCTCATAGTTGCTGTTAGATAGACAAAAGGTACTTTTACCTTCTTACTTGTGGTTCCCCTCATAGTTTGCTGTTAGATTAGGACAAAAGGTACGTTTACCATCTCTACTGTGGTCCCCCTCATAGTTGCTGTTAGATAGGACAAAAAGGTACTTTACCATCTTACCGTGGTCCCCTCATTAGTTGCTGGTTAGATTTAGACAAAAAGGTACTTACCATCTTACTGTGGTCCCCTCATTGTTGCTGTTAGATAGACAAAAGGTACTTTACCATCTTACTGTGGTCCCCTCATAGTTTGCTGTTAGATAGACAAAATAGGTCCTTTACCATCTTACCGTGGTTCCCCTCATAGTTGCTGTTAGATAGACAAAAGGTTACTTTACCATCTTACCGTGTCCCTCATAGTTTGCCTGTTAGATAGACAAAAGTACTTTACCATCTTAC
>JAMPIV010008413.1:0-12500 GCA_024509875.1 Oreohelix idahoensis
TACACCGTCCATTGCCTTCCAGTTCTTGAAGGACAGACATTGAGTCACTAAAAATGACAATGTTTTGAGCATTTGAGGGAAAGGCATCAATTACAGTCCTCATAAGGTATACATATGCTTTCAGTGCAATGATTTCAGCTTCATAGTTGGAGCAAAACTCCCTGCATTCATCAAAAATCTCGTTGGACGAACCTTCTGGATATCACTTCCTATGGCATCAGAATATCTATCTATCTATCTATCTATCTATCTATCTATCTATCTATCTATCTATCTATCTATCTATCTATCTATCTATCTATCTATCTATCTATCTATCTATCTATCTATCTATCTATCTATCTATCTATCTATCTATCTATCTATCTATCTATCTATCTATCTATCTATCTATCTATGTATCTATCTATCTATCTATCTATCTATCTATCTATCTATCTATCTATCTATCTATCTATCTATCTATCTATCTATCTATCTATCTATCTATCTATCTATCTTTATTTATTTTAAAAACATACTTTAATTATGATGATTATTGCAAATGTTTGATGTTATATTACTTTTATAATGATAAATGCCTTAATAATGCTTAAAGTAAATGTGAGGATGAAAGGATACAGTATACATGATGAGAGAGAGAGGAAGGGCAGAATGTCAGACGGGCCTGCGTGCCCAATTCTTAACCCTTTGAAAATCTATCTATCTATCTATCTATCTATCTATCTATCTATCTATCTATCTATCTATCTATCTATCTATCTATCTAACTATTCTATCTATCTATCTATCTATCTATCTATCTATCTATCTATCTATCTATCTATCTATCTATCTATCTATCTATCTATCTATCTATCTATCTATCTATCTATCTATCTATCTATCTATCTATCTATCTATCTATCTATCTATCTATCTATCTATCTATGTATTAATGTTTATTTTTATTTTTATTTATTTTATTTTTACATTCATTATTATTATTATTATTCTTTTTTAATGTTAAAAAACGTACTTTAATTATGATGATTATTGCAAATGTAATATTACTTTTATAATGATAAATGCCTTAATTATGCTTATAGTAAATGTGAGGATGAAAGGATATAGTATATATGATGAGAGAGAGAGGAAGGGCAGAATGTCAGACGGGCCTGCGTGCCCAATTCTTAACCCTTTGAAAATAAAGTTCGTTCTATCTATATATCTATCTATCTATCTATCTATCTATCTATCTATCTATCTATCTATCTATCTATCTATCTATCTATCTATCTATCTATCTATCTATCTATCTATCTATCTATCTATCTATCTATCTATCTATCTATCTATCTATCTATCTATCTATCTATCTATCTATCTATCTATCTATCTATCTATCTATCTATCTATCTATCTATCTATCTATCTATCTATCTATCTATCTATCTATCTATCTATCTATATATCTATCTATCTATCTATCTATCTATCTATCTATCTGTCTGTCTATCTATCTATCTATCTATCTATCTATCTATCTATCTATCTATCTATCTATCTATCTATCTATCTATCTATCTATCTATCTATCTATCTATCTATCTATCTATCTATCTATCTATCTATCTATCTATCTATCTATCTATCTATCTATCTATCTATCTATCTATCTATCTATCTATCTATCTATCTATCTATCTATTTATATATCTATTTATATATCTATCATTTTTTTTATCTTTCGTCTACAGTTGGACGTATACTCCCTTGGTGTTGTACTCTGGTGCCTGATATTCAGGAGAGAACCAACCTTTAACAACGTGTATAAATTCATAAAGAACACGCCTGTCATATTCGCCATTCCACAGCCTTTTAGGTATGCAAAGACCTTTCGTTATTCTACTTTTTCATTGTTGCCATTACACTATAACTACCCTAGTTGTTTTTGTTGTTTAATTCATTGTCTTGATCTGACTTTTACTAATTTTTAATGTGTTTTTTTAAAGGCCTCTTTTACACTACTTCTTCAACATCTTGTCGCAATTTCAGCTTTTCCTTCACGCTCCCCTCTGACTGATGTTTCTTATCCTGTTTGTCTACACATTCCAGTTCATTTTATTGTAAAGCTACACTAGTGTATACTTAGACACCCTTAAAACTAAACGTCGCATTACATGTGTATTTTAATGTCTCTTCAGGTGGTGTCTGACGTCCTTGTTACATCCTGACCCAGTCAGTAGACCTTCAATTACAGCTTTACTGAACAAGTTACACAGCCTCAACTTCGGCAGGGACCTCATTGACCGACTGTAAGATCATGTATTTTCATGTGAATTCTAAAATGCCCCGTGGTCTCTGAGGTAGGTAAACGTATAGACTTGTTCCATAACCGTCCTATTTTCTTGATAATGAAGTCTAAAGAATTCTGATTCTACGAGAAGACCATTACTTTTGTCTTTTTGCCCTAGTGCTGTTATGTTTACGTTTTATCGCTATCGTTTCAAAAAATTACTTATTGAGCTATTTGTCAGTTTCTGCAATTAATATTTATCTGAATTTGTTTTTTCATATGTCCACTAACTGATTTTCTTGGCACATCCTCAATGGAACACATAATGTTTTCAATGCTGCACAGATCAGGTGACATTATGCATTGTTGCCAACCAACCTCTCTTGATTGGTTGCCAGTTCTTATATCTGCCGTGTTGTCAATACACACTATCTATTATTTCCAAGTCTGTGTGTCGAATGCGAATATTTAAAAAAAAAAATTATGATATGTTTCTCTTCATATTTCCGTTTATTTAATGATTATGGGTCGTTTGTAAATTTAAAACCACCATAGGTGAAATATAGGACAGCAGACGAGCAAGGGAAAGACTTCTTTGTGAACCAGGCGTTCCACATAAGAAAATTGTTATAGTGTTACATTATTTTTAAAACTTTTAAATATGTATCCAACCCCCACACAATATGTTCATTTAACCTTCAATTTATTGCTAACATAACCTCTCGCTTTATGGCTTACATAAAATCTATCTTTAGCGATAAATCATCTCTCGCTTAAATACTAATATAAATATGTCGATTCAGTGCTACACTAATAAACCCATCCCCATAGTTCTAAATAAACGCCATGTCTTGCTACAGTAATGTAAAAAAAAAAAAAAAAAAAAAATTAATGATGAGGATATTATCATCATCAACATCACACTACAGCTTCGTGTGGAATATAGGCCGTAAATCGTTTACGTCAAGCCCTCCCGTCTTGTACTATTACGAGTACTTATGTTTTTTTCCATGTATGCTTTATTCTTTATAAACCTGTTTCAATTTCTTTTCCAGAGTGTTGTTGAGTCTCCATCTGCGTCTCAGCATGTTGTGACCTATTGGTAATATTTGGTCTAACATCTTTTTAATCAGGCCACGTGGTAGCCATATGATCACGTGACGGTCCCAAGCCCGTAAAAACTGAGAGGGAAAAGATCATAAACCAACACCATCAGCTGAAGCAGCAGTATCAAAAACTATCATGGAAAACAAGGATAATGCTGCAGTCAAGATTAAGTCTATCAATATTGCCTTAAGGGAATATAAAAACAATGAATTAGGCATCTTACCAGAATCCTATAATATCCCAGCTTTTTCTGTCTGTAAATAACGCCCGAAAGTAGTAACACTCGACAAATAAAAGTGCGCAAAACACGGTGTGCAAGCGCAATTTGAACGGGCGTGCATGTTCGGACTTTTTTTTTTTTTTTTAAACCTCGGATGTAAAACAAATATTTCGGTTTTTTAATACTCTGCCGAAAAAAGTAATGATCGACAAAGAAAATTGCTGTGTGTTTTCTGTGCTTCTCTATGGTGCGGAGAGCTGGAGAGTTACGGAGAAGGAAATGTCGAAATTGTCCTCTTTTCACACAACATGCCTAATAAAAATTCTCCGAATCTTTTGGCCGAATACCATCACCAACCAAGATCTGCTTACTCGGAGCAAGCAAGAGGACATGCACACCATCATAGCTAGCAGACGCTGGAGCTGGGTTGGCCATGTCTTCAGAAGAGACCCCGATGCCATCACAAGAACAGCTATGCTATGGACCCCTGAAAGAAAGCGAAAGAGAGGCCGACCAAAAAATACTTGGCGTAGGACTGTGGAGGCTGAGATACAAAGAGTGCCAAACAATCAACTCCGACACCACATTCGGGTACTCCGACACCACATTCGGGTACACCGACACACTCCGACACCACATTCGGGTACACCGACACACTCCGACACCACATTCGGGTACTCCGACACCACATTCGGGTACTCCGACACCACATTCGGGTACTCCGACACAACATTCGGGTACTCCGACACCACATTCGGGTACTCCGACACACTCCAACACCACATTCGGGTACTCCGACACACTCCGACACCACATTCGGGTACTCCGACACCCCATTCGGGTACTCCGACACACTCCGACACCACATTCGGGTACTCCGACACCACACTCGGGTACTCCGACACACTCCGACACCACATTCGGGTATTCCGACACCACATTTGGGTACTCCGACACCACATTCGGGTACTCCATCATTCCCAAAGTCAGCTATGACTAAAGGAGGCTACTCGACTGTTCTTCACTGAGGTAATAAGATCGGTTTCTGTTTATAAATCAGTCAGTCATTGTCCACAGTAGTTGTGCACTTTACGAAACAGAGCTGTAATTTCACTTCCATCAGCAATGTCCGGACACGTCAATCATTACATACCTTGTCGTTTATAAAATAATTATATACATATATTAAAGCATCCATTATTCAATACTATTCTCATCTCTAAGGAACACAGAATTTCAACGAATCCCATGTTAAGCCATCATGTTCTGTAATCCGCTTAAGATACATGTGTCTTAGTCATATTTTAAATTTACGTCTCTGGTTCTCTTTACCAAGTGTTTTCTGGCCTCCATCTGACTTTCCAACATAGCGAGTTTCACAACAAAGACTGTAATGTAATACTATCAACAAGTTTCTGCAGAGAGTGTCCAATCCATCGCCAGGGTCTTTTAAACATATAAACACTAAAATAAACTAACATCTGTGTAGTTATTTCAGCGCATTTATTCAGTCGTATAAACACATGCTAACTTAATGCATTTCTGCAGTGACATGTGTACACACTAATAAAAATCCTAACTTGCCTGGGGAAAAAACACATAATTATCAGCAAACACAACAGAGGTAGAGGTAGAGGTAGGGGTAGACCACAAGAACACACGGAGAAGAGAACTGGAGACAGAAGTGAAAATGATGAGGACGACGAGGAAAGGACTTGAGCGGATGGCACGTGACAGGAGGACTTGGCATGTGTTTGTTGAAGACCTGTGCTCCTGGGGGAACTATATAAAATTGATCATCAATAACAAATGTTGAGTGGTGGGACTTTTTGATTTTTCTTAGATTTAACCAGAAAATTAGTACCGCGTTGTTGTAATCTCATTGTTTGAGTCGCCAACAATTCCTAACGTTGGCGGCTATCAAACGAAATATTTACCGTGTCCTATTATTCAGCTCAGCTCACCGGCGGGATTGACCGTAAATATTTAGAACGGTGACCAGATGGGTACAAGGTGGTACTCCTCTATTCAGCGAGGGTGAACAATTCAGCAACGCATTGTCCGCATCTTCAAAGGCAGGCCTGTTCTCAAGCGAGGCGTTTCGCTAACATCAAAAGTATCGGTACTTCAAAGCGGGTTTGCTTATCACTGTGAAATTGCGTCACTTCCTACTCGTTTGGCCCACGCGTTAACAATAGGAACACTCGTCGGCGGCTCTCCTCTGATATCAGACCCGCCACCGACAAGGTCCCTAGAAAATAAATTTAATTGTAGATCTATGGATTTATTTGCGGTGGGTTTTTTAAAGAATTAGTGAGAGGTGAAATGGCGTCACATTGCAGCAAGCTATAAAAGCTACCAACACAACCGAGTCTTCACTGATTTAACTTTCAGATTTTCAAACGTGCGGATTGGAGATTTATAATAATTCACTTGAGGATTTTGTGTTCATATTCCGGTGTGATATTGTATCTTTGCTGTCGTGGTTTTCTAGTGTCGCAGAAAAATGACTGAATCTAGAGTGAAACCTAAAGCATTAGATCTGAACGAGGATTTCTTTGCGGCGTACAAGATTTCTCCTGGCCCTGTTCTAGGACGTGGGATGAGCGGTGAGGTGATTTTAATCACCTCACCTACTAACCCATCAGTGAAGCGAGCTGTCAAGAAACTGTCATTACTTACTGCTGACGGAGGTATTAGAAGCATGCGTTTGTTTGCTAATGAGATCGGCGCCATACAAAGATTGTCTCATCCCCATGTCATTAAACACATCCTGTCAGCGCGTTGTCCTGGGTACCTAGTCATCTGTACTGAGTACTGTCCTAACGGGACATTGTCCTCTAGACTCAGCGTCATGACTTCAATATTGCGTATCATCAACTTTATCCAGTTGGCATGTGCAGTCCGTTATCTCAATGACAAGCAAAAACTTGTTCACAACGACATCAAACCTAGCAATATATTTATCGACGCCAAAAATGATGTCGTTCTGGGAAATTTTGGCCTGTCATTTTCCATCCTTCCAACAGACACAGTCGTACCTACGAGAGGAATGGGTGGTACGCCGTGCTTCTCTGCTCCCGAGAAATCCAGCTGCAGATATGTGGATCCATACAAGGTTTGTAAATCTTCTATCTATCTATTTATCTATCTATCTTATCTATCTATCTTATCTATCTATTTGATCAGCATCCAGGATTAGTTTGGCAAAGTCAGTTCTACACCGTCCATTGCCTTCCAGTTCTTGAAGGACAGACATTGAGGCAGTAAAAATGACAATGCTTTTAGCATTTGAGGGAAAGACATCAAATAGTCACTCATAAGTATACATATGCTTTCAGTGCAATGATTTGCTTCATTTGCAAAACTCCCTGCAATCACTTCCTATGGCATCGTTGACCTTCTATATCTAAAGGCATCTATCTATCTATCATCTATCTATCTATCTATCTATCTATCATCTATCTATCTATCTATCTATCTATCTATCTATCTATCTATCTATCTATCTATCTATCTATCTATCTATCTATCTATCTATCTATCTATCTATCTATCTATCTATCTATCTATCTATCTATCATCTATCTATCTATCTATCTATCTATCTATCTATCTATCTATCTATCTATCTATCTATCTATCTATCTATCTATCTATCTATCTATCTATCTATCTATCTATCTATCTATCTATCTATCTATCTATCTATCTATCTATCTATCTATCTATCTATCTTATCTATCTATTATGAAAAACATCTACTATTATTCTATCTATCTAATATCAATGTTTTTAATTTATATGAAATTATTATATCTATAATGATATCTATCTATCTTATCTAAATCTATAGTATACATATCAGAATGTATCTGCCCAATCTGAAAATAAAGTTCGTTCTATCTATCTATCTATCTATCTATCTATCTATCTATCTATCTATCTATCTATCTATCTATCTATCTATCTATCTATCTATCTATCTATCTATCTATCTATCTATCTATCTATCTATCTATCTATCTATCTATCTATCTATCTATCTATCTATCTATCTATCTATCTATCTATCTATCTATCTATCTATCTATCTATCTATCTATCTATCTATCTATCTATCTATCTATCTATCTATCTATCTATCTATCTATCTATCTATCTATCTATCTATCTATCTATCTATCTATCTACCTACCTATCTATTTATCTATCTATTTTTCTATGTATCTATCTATCTATCTACCTATCAATCTATCTATCTATCTATCTATCTATCTATCTATCTATCTATCTATCTATCTATCTATCTATCTATCTATCTATCTATCTATCTATCTATCTATCTATCTATCTATTTTTCTATCTTTCGTCTACAGTTGGACGTATACTCCCTTGGTGTTGTACTCTGGTGCCTGATATTCAGGAGAGAACCAACCTTTAACAACGTGTATAAATTCATAAAGAACACGCCTGTCATATTCGCCATTCCACAGCCTTTTAGGTATGCAAAGACCTTTCGTTATTCTACTTTTTCATTGTTGCCATTACACTATAACTACCCTAGTTGTTTTTGTTGTTTAATTCATTGTCTTGATCTGACTTTTACTAATTTTTAATGTGTTTTTTAAAGGCCTCTTTTACACTACTTCTTCAACATCTTGTCGCAATTTCAGCTTTTCCTTCACGCTCCCCCCCTGACTGATGTTTCTTATCCTGTTTGTCTACACATTCCAGTTCATTTTATTGTAAAGCTACACTAGTGTATACTTAGACACCCTTAAAACTAAACGTCGCATTACATGTGTATTTTAATGTCTCTTCAGGTGGTGTCTGACGTCCTTGTTACATCCTGACCCAGTCAGTAGACCTTCAATTACAGCTTTACTGAACAAGTTACACAGCCTCAACTTCGGCAGGGACCTCATTGACCGACTGTAAGATCATGTATTTTCATGTGAATTCTAAAATGCCCCGTGGTCTCTGAGGTAGGTAAACGTATAGACTTGTTTCATAACCGTCCTATTTTCTTGATAATGAAGTCTAAAGAATTCTGATTCTACGAGAAGACCATTACTTTTGTCTTTTTGCCCTAGTGCTGTTATGTTTACGTTTTATCGCTATCGTTTCAAAAAATTACTTATTGAGCTATTTGTCAGTTTCTGCAATTAATATTTATCTGAATTTGTTTTTCATATGTCCACTAACTGATTTTCTTGGCACATCCTCAATGGAACACATAATGTTTTCAATGCTGCACAGATCAGGTGACATTATGCATTGTTGCCAACCAACCTCTCTTGATTGGTTGCCAGTTCTTATATCTGCCGTGTTGTCAATACACACTATCTATTATTTCCAAGTCTGTGTGTCGAATGCGAATATTAAAAAAAAAAAAAAAATTATGATATGTTTCTCTTCATATTTCCGTTTATTTAATGATTATGGGTCGTTTGTAAATTTAAAACCACCATAGGTGAAATATAGGACAGCAGACGAGCAAGGGAAAGACTTCTTTGTGAACCAGGCGTTCCACATAAGAAAATTGTTATAGTGTTACATTATTTTTAAAACTTTTAAATATGTATCCAACCCCCACACAATATGTTCATTTAACCTTCAATTTATTGCTAACATAACCTCTCGCTTTATGGCTTACATAAAATCTATCTTTAGCGATAAATCATCTCTCGCTTAAATACTAATATAAATATGTCGATTCAGTGCTACACTAATAAACCCATCCCCATAGTTCTAAATAAACGCCATGTCTTGCTACAGTAATGTAAAAAAAAAAAAAAAAATTAATGATGAGGATTTTATCATCATCAACATCACACTACAGCTTCGTGTGGAATATAGGCCGTAAATCGTTTACGTCAAGCCCTCCCGTCTTGTACTATTACGAGTACTTATGTTTTTTCCATGTATGCTTTATTCTTTATAAACCTGTTTCAATTTCTTTTCCAGAGTGTTGTTGAGTCTCCATCTGCGTCTCAGCATGTTGTGACCTATTGGTAATATTTGGTCTAACATCTTTTTAATCAGGCCACGTGGTAGCCATATGATCACGTGACGGTCCCAAGCCCGTAAAAAACTGAGAGGGAAAAGATCATAAACCAACACCATCAGCTGAAGCAGCAGTATCAAAAACTATCATGGAAAACAAGGATAATGCTGCAGTCAAGATTAAGTCTATCAATATTGCCTTAAGGGAATATAAAAACAATGAATTAGGCATCTTACCAGAATCCTATAATATCCCAGCTTTTTCTGTCTGTAAATAACGCCCGAAAGTAGTAACACTCGACAAATAAAAGTGCGCAAAACACGGTGTGCAAGCGCAATTTGAACGGGCGTGCATGTTCGGACTTTTTTTTTTTTTTTAAACCTCGGATGTAAAACAAATATTTCGGTTTTTTAATACTCTGCCGAAAAAAGTAATGATCGACAAAGAAAATTGCTGTGTGTTTTCTGTGCTTCTCTATGGTGCGGAGAGCTGGAGAGTTACGGAGAAGGAAATGTCGAAATTGTCCTCTTTTCACACAACATGCCTAATAAAAATTCTCCGAATCTTTTGGCCGAATACCATCACCAACCAAGATCTGCTTACTCGGAGCAAGCAAGAGGACATGCACACCATCATAGCTAGCAGACGCTGGAGCTGGGTTGGCCATGTCTTCAGAAGAGACCCCGATGCCATCACAAGAACAGCTATGCTATGGACCCCTGAAAGAAAGCGAAAGAGAGGCCGACCAAAAAATACTTGGCGTAGGACTGTGGAGGCTGAGATACAAAGAGTGCCAAACAATCAACTCCGACACACTCCGACACCACATTCGGGTACTCCGACACCACATTCGGGTACACCGACACACTCCGACACCACATTCGGGTACTCCGACACCACATTCGGGTACTCCGACACCACATTCTGACACCACATTCGGGTATTCCGACACACCACATTCGGGTACTCCGACACCACATTCGGGTACTCCGACACCACATTCACCGACACAACCGGGTACACCACATTCGGGTACTCCGACACACTCCGACACCACATTCGGGTACTCCAACAAACTCCGACACCCATTCGGGTACTCCGACACCCCATTCGGGTACTCCGACACACTCCGACACCACATTCGGGTACTCCGACACCACACTCGGGTACTCCGACACACTCCGACACCACATTCGGGTATTCCGACACCACATTTGGGTACTCCGACACCACATTCGGGTACTCCATCATTCCCAAAGTCAGCTATGACTAAAGGAGGCTACTCGACTGTTCTTCACTGCGGTAATAAGATCGGTTTCTGTTTATAAATCAGTCAGTCATTGTCCACAGTAGTTGTGCACTTTACGAAACAGAGCTGTAATTTCACTTCCATCAGCAATGTCCGGACACGTCAATCATTACATACCTTGTCGTTTATAAAATAATTATATACATATATTAAAGCATCCATTATTCAATACTATTCTCATCTCTAAGGAACACAGAATTTCAACGAATCCCATGTTAAGCCATCATGTTCTGTAATCCGCTTAAGATACATGTGTCTTAGTCATATTTTAAATTTACGTCTCTGGTTCTCTTTACCAAGTGTTTTCTGGCCTCCATCTGACTTTCCAACATAGCGAGTTTCACAACAAAGACTGTAATGTAATACTATCAACAAGTTTCTGCAGAGAGTGTCCAATCCATCGCCAGGGTCTTTTAAACATATAAACACTAAAATAAACTAACATCTGTGTAGTTATTTCAGCGCATTTATTCAGTCGTATAAACACATGCTAACTTAATGCATTTCTGCAGTGACATGTGTACACACTAATAAAAATCCTAACTTGCCTGGGGAAAAACACATAATTATCAGCAAACACAACAGAGGTAGAGGTAGAGGTAGGGGTAGACCACAAGAACACACGGAGAAGAGAACTGGAGACAGAAGTGAAAATGATGAGGACGACGAGGAAAGGACTTGAGCGGATGGCACGTGACAGGAGGACTTGGCATGTGTTTGTTGAAGACCTGTGCTCCTGGGGGAACTATATAAAATTGATCATCAATAACAAATGTTGAGTGGTGGGACTTTTTGATTTTTCTTAGATTTAACCAGAAAATTAGTACCGCGTTGTTGTAATCTCATTGTTTGAGTCGCCAACAATTCCTAACGTTGGCGGCTATCAAACGAAATATTTACCGTGTCCTATTATTCAGCTCAGCTCACCGGCGGGATTGACCGTAAATATTTAGAACGGTGACCAGATGGGTACAAGGTGGTACTCCTCTATTCAGCGAGGGTGAACAATTCAGCAACGCATTGTCCGCATCTTCAAAGGCAGGCCTGTTCTCAAGCGAGGCGTTTCGCTAACATCAAAAGTATCGGTACTTCAAAGCGGGTTTGCTTATCACTGTGAAATTGCGTCACTTCCTACTCGTTTGGCCCACGCGTTAACAATAGGAACACTCGTCGGCGGCTCTCCTCTGATATCAGACCCGCCACCGACAAGGTCCCTAGAAAATAAATTTAATTGTAGATCTATGGATTTATTTGCGGTGGGTTTTTTTAAAGAATTAGTGAGAGGTGAAATGGCGTCACATTGCAGCAAGCTATAAAAGCTACCAACACAACCGAGTCTTCACTGATTTAACTTTCAGATTTTCAAACGTGCGGATTGGAGATTTATAATAATTCACTTGAGGATTTTGTGTTCATATTCCGGTGTGATATTGTATCTTTGCTGTCGTGGTTTTCTAGTGTCGCAGAAAAATGACTGAATCTAGAGTGAAACCTAAAGCATTAGATCTGAACGAGGATTTCTTTGCGGCGTACAAGATTTCTCCTGGCCCTGTTCTAGGACGTGGGATGAGCGGTG
>JAMPIV010008413.1:17500-121112 GCA_024509875.1 Oreohelix idahoensis
CCAGAATCCTATAATATCCCAGCTTTTTCTGTCTGTAAATAACGCCCGAAAGTAGTAACACTCGACAAATAAAAGTGCGCAAAACACGGTGTGCAAGCGCAATTTGAACGGGCGTGCATGTTCGGACTTTTTTTTTTTTAAACCTCGGATGTAAAACAAATATTTCGGTTTTTTTAATACTCTGCCGAAAAAAGTAATGATCGACAAAGAAAATTGCTGTGTGTTTTCTGTGCTTCTCTATGGTGCGGAGAGCTGGAGAGTTACGGAGAAGGAAATGTCGAAATTGTCCTCTTTTCACACAACATGCCTAATAAAAATTCTCCGAATCTTTTGGCCGAATACCATCACCAACCAAGATCTGCTTACTCGGAGCAAGCAAGAGGACATGCACACCATCATAGCTAGCAGACGCTGGAGCTGGGTTGGCCATGTCTTCAGAAGAGACCCCGATGCCATAACAAGAACAGCTATGCTATGGACCCCTGAAAGAAAGCGAAAGAGAGGCCGACCAAAAAATACTTGGCGTAGGACTGTGGAGGCTGAGATACAAAGAGTGCCAAACAATCAACTCCGACACCACATTCGGGTACTCCGACACCACATTCGGGTACACCGACACACTCCGACACCACATTCGGGTACTCCGACACCACATTCGGGTACTCCGACACCACATTCGGGTACTCCGACACCACATTCGGGTACACCGACACACTCCGACACCACATTCGGGTACTCCGACACCACATTCGGGTACTCCGACACCACATTCGAGTACTCCGACACAACATTCGGGTACTCCGACACCACATTCGGGTACTCCGACACCACATTCGGGTACTCCGACACACTCCGACACCACATTCGGGTACTCCGACACCCCATTCGGGTACTCCGACATACTCCGACACCACATTCGGGTACTCCGACACCACACTCGGGTACTCCGACACACTCCGACACCACATTCGGGTATTCCGACACCACATTTGGGTACTCCGACACCACATTCGGGTACTCCATCATTCCCAAAGTCAGCTATGACTAAAGGAGGCTACTCGACTGTTCTTCACTGAGGTAATAAGATCGGTTTCTGTTTATAAATCAGTCAGTCATTGTCCACAGTAGTTGTGCACTTTACGAAACAGAGCTGTAATTTCACTTCCATCAGCAATGTCCGGACACGTCAATCATTACATACCTTGTCGTTTATAAAATAATTATATACATATATTAAAGCATCCATTATTCAATACTATTCTCATCTCTAAGGAACACAGAATTTCAACGAATCCCATGTTAAGCCATCATGTTCTGTAATCCGCTTAAGATACATGTGTCTTAGTCATATTTTAAATTTACGTCTCTGGTTCTCTTTACCAAGTGTTTTCTGGCCTCCATCTGACTTTCCAACATAGCGAGTTTCACAACAAAGACTGTAATGTAATACTATCAACAAGTTTCTGCAGAGAGTGTCCAATCCATCGCCAGGGTCTTTTAAACATATAAACACTAAAATAAACTAACATCTGTGTAGTTATTTCAGCGCATTTATTCAGTCGTATAAACACATGCTAACTTAATGCATTTCTGCAGTGACATGTGTACACACTAATAAAAATCCTAACTTGCCTGGGGAAAAACACATAATTATCAGCAAACACAACAGAGGTAGAGGTAGAGGTAGGGGTAGACCACAAGAACACACGGAGAAGAGAACTGGAGACAGAAGTGAAAATGATGAGGACGACGAGGAAAGGACTTGAGCGGATGGCACGTGACAGGAGGACTTGGCATGTGTTTGTTGAAGACCTGTGCTCCTGGGGGAACTATATAAAATTGATCATCAATAACAAATGTTGAGTGGTGGGACTTTTTGATTTTTCTTAGATTTAACCAGAAAATTAGTACCGCGTTGTTGTAATCTCATTGTTTGAGTCGCCAACAATTCCTAACGTTGGCGGCTATCAAACGAAATATTTACCGTGTCCTATTATTCAGCTCAGCTCACCGGCGGGATTGACCGTAAATATTTAGAACGGTGACCAGATGGGTACAAGGTGGTACTCCTCTATTCAGCGAGGGTGAACAATTCAGCAACGCATTGTCCGCATCTTCAAAGGCAGGCCTGTTCTCAAGCGAGGCGTTTCGCTAACATCAAAAGTATCGGTACTTCAAAGCGGGTTTGCTTATCACTGTGAAATTGCGTCACTTCCTACTCGTTTGGCCCACGCGTTAACAATAGGAACACTCGTCGGCGGCTCTCCTCTGATATCAGACCCGCCACCGACAAGGTCCCTAGAAAATAAATTTAATTGTAGATCTATGGATTTATTTGCGGTGGGTTTTTTAAAGAATTAGTGAGAGGTGAAATGGCGTCACATTGCAGCAAGCTATAAAAGCTACCAACACAACCGAGTCTTCACTGATTTAACTTTCAGATTTTCAAACGTGCGGATTGGAGATTTATAATAATTCACTTGAGGATTTTGTGTTCATATTCCGGTGTGATATTGTATCTTTGCTGTCGTGGTTTTCTAGTGTCGCAGAAAAATGACTGAATCTAGAGTGAAACCTAAAGCATTAGATCTGAACGAGGATTTCTTTGCGGCGTACAAGATTTCTCCTGGCCCTGTTCTAGGACGTGGGATGAGCGGTGAGGTGATTTTAATCACCTCACCTACTAACCCATCAGTGAAGCGAGCTGTCAAGAAACTGTCATTACTTACTGCTGACGGAGGTATTAGAAGCATGCGTTTGTTTGCTAATGAGATCGGCGCCATACAAAGATTGTCTCATCCCCATGTCATTAAACACATCCTGTCAGCGCGTTGTCCTGGGTACCTAGTCATCTGTACTGAGTACTGTCCTAACGGGACATTGTCCTCTAGACTCAGCGTCATGACTTCAATGCTGCGTCTCATCAACTTTATCCAGTTGGCATGTGCAGTCCGTTATCTCAATGACAAGCAAAAACTTGTTCACAACGACATCAAACCTAGCAATATATTTATCGACGCCAAAAATGATGTCGTTCTGGGAAATTTTGGCCTGTCATTTTCCATCCTTCCAACAGACACAGTCGTACCTACGAGAGGAATGGGTGGTACGCCGTGCTTCTCTGCTCCCGAGAAATCCAGCTGCAGATATGTGGATCCATACAAGGTTTGTAAATCTTCTATCTATCTATTTATCTATCTATCTTATCTATCTATCTTATCTATCTATTTGATCAGCATCCAGGATTAGTTTGGCAAAGTCAGTTCTACACCGTCCATTGCCTTCCAGTTCTTGAAGGACAGACATTGAGTCACTAAAAAATGACAATGTTTTGAGCATTTGAGGGAAAGGCATCAAATACAGTCCTCATAAGGTATACATATGCTTTCAGTGCAATGATTTCAGCTTCATAGTTGGAGCAAAACTCCCTGCATTCATCAAAAATCTCGTTGGACGAACCTTCTGGATATCACTTCCTATGGCATCAGAATATCTATCTATCTATCTATCTATCTATCTATCTATCTATCTATCTATCTATCTATCTATCTATCTATCTATCTATCTATCTATCTATCTATCTATCTATCTATCTATCTATCTATCTATCTATCTATCTATCTATCTATCTATCTATCTATCTATCTATCTATCTAACTATCTATCTATCTATCTATCTATCTATCTATCTATCTATCTATCTATCTATCTATCTATCTATCTATCTATCTATCTATCTATCTATCTATCTATCTATCTATCTATCTATCTATCTATCTATCTATCTATCTATCTTTATTTATTTTAAAAACATACTTTAATTATGATGATTATTGCAAATGTTTGATGTTATATTACTTTTATAATGATAAATGCCTTAATAATGCTTAAAGTAAATGTGAGGATGAAAGGATACAGTATACATGATGAGAGAGAGAGAGGAAGGGCAGAATGTCAGACGGGCCTGCGTGCCCAATTCTTAACCCTTTGAAAATAAAGTTCTATCTATCTATCTATCTATCTATCTATCTATCTATCTATCTATCTATCTATCTATCTATCTATCTATCTATCTATCTATCTATCTATCTATCTATCTATCTATCTATCTATCTATCTATCTATCTATCTATCTATCTATCTATCTATCTATCTATCTATCTATCTATCTATCTATCTATCTATCTATCTATCTATCTATCTATCTATCTATCTATCTATCTATCTATCTATCTATCTATCTATCTATCTATCTATCTATCTATTTATCTATCTATCTATCTATCTATCTATATCTATTAATATCTATCATCTATCTATATTATCTATTTCATTTTATGTTTATTTTTTATTATTTTATTATTATTCTATTATTATCTACTTTATTATCTTAAAATTTATTACATTTATAATTATAAATTATTATGCTTATAGTAAATGTGAGGTGGAAAGGATATAGTATATATAATGAGAGAGAGAGGAAGGGCAGAATGTCAGACGGGCCTGCGTGCCCAATTCTTAACCCTTTGAAAATTCGTTTTTTTGATAAATGTATCTATCCGTTTTATCTATATCTATCTATCTAATGTGAGGATGATCTATCTATCTATCTATCTATCTATCTATCTATCTATCTATCTATCTATCTATCTATCTATCTATCTATCTATCTATCTATCTATCTATCTATCTATCTATCTATCTATACATCTATCTATCTATCTATCTATCTATCTATCTATCTATCTATCTATCTATCTATCTATCTATCTATCTATCTATCTATCTATCTATCTATCTATCTATCTATCTATCTATCTATCTATCTATCTATCTATCTATCTATCTATCTATCTATCTATCTATCTATCTATCTATCTATCTATCTATCTATCTATCTATCTATCTATCTATCTATCTATCTATCTATCTATCTATCTATCTATCTATCTATCTATCTATCTTTTTATCTATATATCTATTTATATATCTATCATTTTTTCTATCTTTCGTCTACAGTTGGACGTATACTCCCTTGGTGTTGTACTCTGGTGCCTGATATTCAGGAGAGAACCAACCTTTAACAACGTGTATAAATTCATAAAGAACACGCCTGTCATATTCGCCATTCCACAGCCTTTTAGGTATGCAAAGACCTTTCGTTATTCTACTTTTTCATTGTTGCCATTACACTATAACTACCCTAGTTGTTTTTGTTGTTTAATTCATTGTCTTGATCTGACTTTTACTAATTTTTAATGTGTTTTTTTTAAAGGCCTCTTTTACACTACTTCTTCAACATCTTGTCGCAATTTCAGCTTTTCCTTCACGCTCCCCTCTGACTGATGTTTCTTATCCTGTTTGTCTACACATTCCAGTTCATTTTATTGTAAAGCTACACTAGTGTATACTTAGACACCCTTAAAACTAAACGTCGCATTACATGTGTATTTTAATGTCTCTTCAGGTGGTGTCTGACGTCCTTGTTACATCCTGACCCAGTCAGTAGACCTTCAATTACAGCTTTACTGAACAAGTTACACAGCCTCAACTTCGGCAGGGACCTCATTGACCGACTGTAAGATCATGTATTTTCATGTGAATTCTAAAATGCCCCGTGGTCTCTGAGGTAGGTAAACGTATAGACTTGTTTCATAACCGTCCTATTTTCTTGATAATGAAGTCTAAAGAATTCTGATTCTACGAGAAGACCATTACTTTTGTCTTTTTGCCCTAGTGCTGTTATGTTTACGTTTTATCGCTATCGTTTCAAAAAATTACTTATTGAGCTATTTGTCAGTTTCTGCAATTAATATTTATCTGAATTTGTTTTTCATATGTCCACTAACTGATTTTCTTGGCACATCCTCAATGGAACACATAATGTTTTCAATGCTGCACAGATCAGGTGACATTATGCATTGTTGCCAACCAACCTCTCTTGATTGGTTGCCAGTTCTTATATCTGCCGTGTTGTCAATACACACTATCTATTATTTCCAAGTCTGTGTGTCGAATGCGAATATTTAAAAAAAAAAATTATGATATGTTTCTCTTCATATTTCCGTTTATTTAATGATTATGGGTCGTTTGTAAATTTAAAACCACCATAGGTGAAATATAGGACAGCAGACGAGCAAGGGAAAGACTTCTTTGTGAACCAGGCGTTCCACATAAGAAAATTGTTATAGTGTTACATTATTTTTAAAACTTTTAAATATGTATCCAACCCCCACACAATATGTTCATTTAACCTTCAATTTATTGCTAACATAACCTCTCGCTTTATGGCTTACATAAAATCTATCTTTAGCGATAAATCATCTCTCGCTTAAATACTAATATAAATATGTCGATTCAGTGCTACACTAATAAACCCATCCCCATAGTTCTAAATAAACGCCATGTCTTGCTACAGTAATGTAAAAAAAAAAAAATTAATGATGAGGATTTTATCATCATCAACATCACACTACAGCTTCGTGTGGAATATAGGTCATAAATCGTTTACGTCAAGCCCTCCCGTCTTGTACTATTACGAGTACTTATGTTTTTTCCATGTATGCTTTATTCTTTATAAACCTGTTTCAATTTCTTTTCCAGAGTGTTGTTGAGTCTCCATCTGCGTCTCAGCATGTTGTGACCTATTGGTAATATTTGGTCTAACATCTTTTTAATCAGGCCACGTGGTAGCCATATGATCACGTGACGGTCCCAAGCCCGTAAAAACTGAGAGGGAAAAGATCATAAACCAACACCATCAGCTGAAGCAGCAGTATCAAAAACTATCATGGAAAACAAGGATAATGCTGCAGTCAAGATTAAGTCTATCAATATTGCCTTAAGGGAATATAAAAACAATGAATTAGGCATCTTACCAGAATCCTATAATATCCCAGCTTTTTCTGTCTGTAAATAACGCCCGAAAGTAGTAACACTCGACAAATAAAAGTGCGCAAAACACGGTGTGCAAGCGCAATTTGAACGGGCGTGCATGTTCGGACTTTTTTTTTTTTAAACCTCGGATGTAAAACAAATATTTCGGTTTTTTAATACTCTGCCGAAAAAAGTAATGATCGACAAAGAAAATTGCTGTGTGTTTTCTGTGCTTCTCTATGGTGCGGAGAGCTGGAGAGTTACGGAGAAGGAAATGTCGAAATTGTCCTCTTTTCACACAACATGCCTAATAAAAATTCTCCGAATCTTTTGGCCGAATACCATCACCAACCAAGATCTGCTTACTCGGAGCAAGCAAGAGGACATGCACACCATCATAGCTAGCAGACGCTGGAGCTGGGTTGGCCATGTCTTCAGAAGAGACCCCGATGCCATCACAAGAACAGCTATGCTATGGACCCCTGAAAGAAAGCGAAAGAGAGGCCGACCAAAAAATACTTGGCGTAGGACTGTGGAGGCTGAGATACAAAGAGTGCCAAACAATCAACTCCGACACACTCCGACACCACATTCGGGTACTCCGACACCACATTCGGGTACACCGACACACTCCGACACCACATTCGGGTACTCCGACACCACATTCGGGTACTCCGACACCACATTCGGGTACTCCGACACCACATTCGGGTACTCCGACACACTCCGACACCACATTCGGGTACTCCGACACCACATTCGGGTACTCCGACACCCCATTCGGGTACTCCGACACACTCCGACACCACATTCGGGTACTCCAACAAACTCCGACACACTCCAACACCACTTTCGGGAACTCCGACACACTCCAACAAAACATTCGGATACTCCGGCACCACATTTGGGTACTCCGACACACTCCGACACACTCCGACACCACACTCGGGTACTTCGACACCACACGTACCGACACACCACATTCGGGTACTCCGACACCACACTTGGGTACTCCGACACACTCCGACACCACATTCGGGTATTCCGACACCACATTTGGGTACTCCGACACCACATTCGGGTACTCCATCATTCCCAAAGTCAGCTATGACTAAAGGAGGCTACTCGACTGTTCTTCACTGAGGTAATAAGATCGGTTTCTGTTTATAAATCAGTCAGTCATTGTCCACAGTAGTTGTGCACTTTACGAAACAGAGCTGTAATTTCACTTCCATCAGCAATGTCCGGACACGTCAATCATTACATACCTTGTCGTTTATAAAATAATTATATACATATATTAAAGCATCCATTATTCAATACTATTCTCATCTCTAAGGAACACAGAATTTCAACGAATCCCATGTTAAGCCATCATGTTCTGTAATCCGCTTAAGATACATGTGTCTTAGTCATATTTTAAATTTACGTCTCTGGTTCTCTTTACCAAGTGTTTTCTGGCCTCCATCTGACTTTCCAACATAGCGAGTTTCACAACAAAGACTGTAATGTAATACTATCAACAAGTTTCTGCAGAGAGTGTCCAATCCATCGCCAGGGTCTTTTAAACATATAAACACTAAAATAAACTAACATCTGTGTAGTTATTTCAGCGCATTTATTCAGTCGTATAAACACATGCTAACTTAATGCATTTCTGCAGTGACATGTGTACACACCCTAATAAAAATCCTAACTTGCCTGGGGAAAAACACATAATTATCAGCAAACACAACAGAGGTAGAGGTAGAGGTAGGGGTAGACCACAAGAACACACGGAGAAGAGAACTGGAGACAGAAGTGAAAATGATGAGGACGACGAGGAAAGGACTTGAGCGGATGGCACGTGACAGGAGGACTTGGCATGTGTTTGTTGAAGACCTGTGCTCCTGGGGGAACTATATAAAATTGATCATCAATAACAAATGTTGAGTGGTGGGACTTTTTGATTTTTCTTAGATTTAACCAGAAAATTAGTACCGCGTTGTTGTAATCTCATTGTTTGAGTCGCCAACAATTCCTAACGTTGGCGGCTATCAAACGAAATATTTACCGTGTCCTATTATTCAGCTCAGCTCACCGGCGGGATTGACCGTAAATATTTAGAACGGTGACCAGATGGGTACAAGGTGGTACTCCTCTATTCAGCGAGGGTGAACAATTCAGCAACGCATTGTCCGCATCTTCAAAGGCAGGCCTGTTCTCAAGCGAGGCGTTTCGCTAACATCAAAAGTATCGGTACTTCAAAGCGGGTTTGCTTATCACTGTGAAATTGCGTCACTTCCTACTCGTTTGGCCCACGCGTTAACAATAGGAACACTCGTCGGCGGCTCTCCTCTGATATCAGACCCGCCACCGACAAGGTCACTAGAAAATAAATTTAATTGTAGATCTATGGATTTATTTGCGGTGGGTTTTTTAAAGAATTAGTGAGAGGTGAAATGGCGTCACATTGCAGCAAGCTATAAAAGCTACCAACACAACCGAGTCTTCACTGATTTAACTTTCAGATTTTCAAACGTGCGGATTGGAGATTTATAATAATTCACTTGAGGATTTTGTGTTCATATTCCGGTGTGATATTGTATCTTTGCTGTCGTGGTTTTCTAGTGTCGCAGAAAAATGACTGAATCTAGAGTGAAACCTAAAGCATTAGATCTGAACGAGGATTTCTTTGCGGCGTACAAGATTTCTCCTGGCCCTGTTCTAGGACGTGGGATGAGCGGTGAGGTGATTTTAATCACCTCACCTACTAACCCATCAGTGAAGCGAGCTGTCAAGAAACTGTCATTACTTACTGCTGACGGAGGTATTAGAAGCATGCGTTTGTTTGCTAATGAGATCGGCGCCATACAAAGATTGTCTCATCCCCATGTCATTAAACACATCCTGTCAGCGCGTTGTCCTGGGTACCTAGTCATCTGTACTGAGTACTGTCCTAACGGGACATTGTCCTCTAGACTCAGCGTCATGACTTCAATATTGCGTATCATCAACTTTATCCAGTTGGCATGTGCAGTCCGTTATCTCAATGACAAGCAAAAACTTGTTCACAACGACATCAAACCTAGCAATATATTTATCGACGCCAAAAATGATGTCGTTCTGGGAAATTTTGGCCTGTCATTTTCCATCCTTCCAACAGACACAGTCGTACCTACGAGAGGAATGGGTGGTACGCCGTGCTTCTCTGCTCCCGAGAAATCCAGCTGCAGATATGTGGATCCATACAAGGTTTGTAAATCTTCTATCTATCTATTTATCTATCTATCTTATCTATCTATCTTATCTATCTATTTGATCAGCATCCAGGATTAATTTGGCAAAGTCAGTTCTACACCGTCCATTGCCTTCCAGTTCTTGAAGGACAGACATTGAGTCACTAAAAAATGACAATGTTTTGAGCATTTGAGGGAAAGGCATCAAATACAGTCCTCATAAGGTATACATATGCTTTCAGTGCAATGATTTCAGCTTCATAGTTGGAGCAAAACTCCCTGCATTCATCAAAAATCTCGTTGGACGAACCTTCTGGATATCACTTCCTATGGCATCAGAATATCTATCTATCTATCTATCTATCTATCTATCTATCTATCTATCTATCTATCTATCTATCTATCTATCTATCTATCTATCTATCTATCTATCTATCTATCTATCTATCTATCTATCTATCTATCTATCTATCTATCTATCTATCTATCTATCTATCTATCTATCTATCTATCTATCTATCTATCTATCTATCTATCTATCTATCTATCTATCTATCTATCTATCTATCTATCTATCTATCTATCTATCTATCTATCTATCTATCTATCTATCTATCTATCTATCTATCTATCTATCTATCTATCTATCTATCTATCTATCTATCTATCTATCTATCTATCTATCTATCTATCTATCTATCTATCTATCTATCTATTTATATATCTATCATTTTTTCTATCTTTCGTCTACAGTTGGACGTATACTCCCTGGGTGTTGTACTCTGGTGCCTGATATTCAGGAGAGAACCAACCTTTAAGAACGTGTATAAATTCATAAAGAACACGCCTGTCATATTCGCCATTCCACAGCCTTTTAGGTATGCAAAGACCTTTCGTTATTCTACTTTTTCATTGTTGCCATTACACTATAACTACCCTAGTTGTTTTTGTTGTTTAATTCATTGTCTTGATCTGACTTTTACTAATTTTTAATGTGTTTTTTAAAGGCCTCTTTTACACTACTTCTTCAACATCTTGTCGCAATTTCAGCTTTTCCTTCACGCTCCCCCCTGACTGATGTTTCTTATCCTGTTTGTCTACACATTCCAGTTCATTTTATTGTAAAGCTACACTAGTGTATACTTAGACACCCTTAAAACTAAACGTCGCATTACATGTGTATTTTAATGTCTCTTCAGGTGGTGTCTGACGTCCTTGTTACATCCTGACCCAGTCAGTAGACCTTCAATTACAGCTTTACTGAACAAGTTACACAGCCTCAACTTCGGCAGGGACCTCATTGACCGACTGTAAGATCATGTATTTTCATGTGAATTCTAAAATGCCCCGTGGTCTCTGAGGTAGGTAAACGTATAGACTTGTTTCATAACCGTCCTATTTTCTTGATAATGAAGTCTAAAGAATTCTGATTCTACGAGAAGACCATTACTTTTGTCTTTTTGCCCTAGTGCTGTTATGTTTACGTTTTATCGCTATCGTTTCAAAAAATTACTTATTGAGCTATTTGTCAGTTTCTGCAATTAATATTTATCTGAATTTGTTTTTCATATGTCCACTAACTGATTTTCTTGGCACATCCTCAATGGAACACATAATGTTTTCAATGCTGCACAGATCAGGTGACATTATGCATTGTTGCCAACCAAGCTCTCTTGATTGGTTGCCAGTTCTTATATCTGCCGTGTTGTCAATACACACTATCTATTATTTCCAAGTCTGTGTGTCGAATGCGAATATTAAAAAAAAAAAAAAAAATTATGATATGTTTCTCTTCATATTTCCGTTTATTTAATGATTATGGGTCGTTTGTAAATTTAAAACCACCATAGGTGAAATATAGGACAGCAGACGAGCAAGGGAAAGACTTCTTTGTGAACCAGGCGTTCCACATAAGAAAATTGTTATAGTGTTACATTATTTTTAAAACTTTTAAATATGTATCGAACCCCCACACAATATGTTCATTTAACCTTCAATTTATTGCTAACATAACCTCTCGCTTTATGGCTTACATAAAATCTATCTTTAGCGATAAATCATCTCTCGCTTAAATACTAATATAAATATGTCGATTCAGTGCTACACTAATAAACCCATCCCCATAGTTCTAAATAAACGCCATGTCTTGCTACAGTAATGTAAAAAAAAAAAAAAAATTAATGATGAGGATTTTATCATCATCAACATCACACTACAGCTTCGTGTGGAATATAGGCCGTAAATCGTTTACGTCAAGCCCTCCCGTCTTGTACTATTACGAGTACTTATGTTTTTTCCATGTATGCTTTATTCTTTATAAACCTGTTTCAATTTCTTTTCCAGAGTGTTGTTGAGTCTCCATCTGCGTCTCAGCATGTTGTGACCTATTGGTAATATTTGGTCTAACATCTTTTTAATCAGGCCACGTGGTAGCCATATGATCACGTGACGGTCCCAAGCCCGTAAAAACTGAGAGGGAAAAGATCATAAACCAACACCATCAGCTGAAGCAGCAGTATCAAAAACTATCATGGAAAACAAGGATAATGCTGCAGTCAAGATTAAGTCTATCAATATTGCCTTAAGGGAATATAAAAAACAATGAATTAGGCATCTTACCAGAATCCTATAATATCCCAGCTTTTTCTGTCTGTAAATAACGCCCGAAAGTAGTAACACTCGACAAATAAAAGTGCGCAAAACACGGTGTGCAAGCGCAATTTGAACGGGCGTGCATGTTCGGACTTTTTTTTTTTTTTAAACCTCGGATGTAAAACAAATATTTCGGTTTTTTAATACTCTGCCGAAAAAAGTAATGATCGACAAAGAAAATTGCTGTGTGTTTTCTGTGCTTCTCTATGGTGCGGAGAGCTGGAGAGTTACGGAGAAGGAAATGTCGAAATTGTCCTCTTTTCACACAACATGCCTAATAAAAATTCTCCGAATCTTTTGGCCGAATACCATCACCAACCAAGATCTGCTTACTCGGAGCAAGCAAGAGGACATGCACACCATCATAGCTAGCAGACGCTGGAGCTGGGTTGGCCATGTCTTCAGAAGAGACCCCGATGCCATCACAAGAACAGCTATGCTATGGACCCCTGAAAGAAAGCGAAAGAGAGGCCGACCAAAAAATACTTGGCGTAGGACTGTGGAGGCTGAGATACAAAGAGTGCCAAACAATCAACTCCGACACACTCCGACACCACATTCGGGTACTCCGACACCACATTCGGGTACACCGACACACTCCGACACCACATTCGGGTACTCCGACACCACATTCGGGTACTCCGACACACTCTGACACCACATTCGGGTACTCCGACTCCACATTCTGGTACTCCGACACACTCCGACACAACATTCGGGTACTCCGACACCACATTCGGGTACTCCGACACCCCATTCGGGTACTCCGACACACTCCGACACCACATTCGGGTTCTCCGACACCACATTCGGGTACTCAGACACACTCCGACTCCACATTCTGGTACTCCGACACACTCCGACACCACATTCGGGTACTCCGACACCCCATTCGGGTACTCCGGCACACTCCGACACCACATTTGGGTACTCCTAAACCACATTCGGGTACTCCGACACACTCCGACACCACATTCTGGTACTCCGACACACTCCGACACCACATTCGGGTATTCCGACACCACATTTGGGTACTCCGACACCACATTCGGGTACTCCATCATTCCCAAAGTCAGCTATGACTAAAGGAGGCTACTCGACTGTTCTTCACTGAGGTAATAAGATCGGTTTCTGTTTATAAATCAGTCAGTCATTGTCCACAGTAGTTGTGCACTTTACGAAACAGAGCTGTAATTTCACTTCCATCAGCAATGTCCGGACACGTCAATCATTACATACCTTGTCGTTTATAAAATAATTATATACATATATTAAAGCATCCATTATTCAATACTATTCTCATCTCTAAGGAACACAGAATTTCAACGAATCCCATGTTAAGCCATCATGTTCTGTAATCCGCTTAAGATACATGTGTCTTAGTCATATTTTAAATTTACGTCTCTGGTTCTCTTTACCAAGTGTTTTCTGGCCTCCATCTGACTTTCCAACATAGCGAGTTTCACAACAAAGACTGTAATGTAATACTATCAACAAGTTTCTGCAGAGAGTGTCCAATCCATCGCCAGGGTCTTTTAAACATATAAACACTAAAATAAACTAACATCTGTGTAGTTATTTCAGCGCATTTATTCAGTCGTATAAACACATGCTAACTTAATGCATTTCTGCAGTGACATGTGTACACACTAATAAAAATCCTAACTTGCCTGGGGAAAAACACATAATTATCAGCAAACACAACAGAGGTAGAGGTAGAGGTAGGGGTAGACCACAAGAACACACGGAGAAGAGAACCGGAGACAGAAGTGAAAATGATGAGGACGACGAGGAAAGGACTTGAGCGGATGGCACGTGACAGGAGGACTTGGCATGTGTTTGTTGAAGACCTGTGCTCCTGGGGGAACTATATAAAATTGATCATCAATAACAAATGTTGAGTGGTGGGACTTTTTGATTTTTCTTAGATTTAACCAGAAAATTAGTACCGCGTTGTTGTAATCTCATTGTTTGAGTCGCCAACAATTCCTAACGTTGGCGGCTATCAAACGAAATATTTACCGTGTCCTATTATTCAGCTCAGCTCACCGGCGGGATTGACCGTAAATATTTAGAACGGTGACCAGATGGGTACAAGGTGGTACTCCTCTATTCAGCGAGGGTGAACAATTCAGCAACGCATTGTCCGCATCTTCAAAGGCAGGCCTGTTCTCAAGCGAGGCGTTTCGCTAACATCAAAAGTATCGGTACTTCAAAGCGGGTTTGCTTATCACTGTGAAATTGCGTCACTTCCTACTCGTTTGGCCCACGCGTTAACAATAGGAACACTCGTCGGCGGCTCTCCTCTGATATCAGACCCGCCACCGACAAGGTCACTAGAAAATAAATTTAATTGTAGATCTATGGATTTATTTGCGGTGGGTTTTTTAAAGAATTAGTGAGAGGTGAAATGGCGTCACATTGCAGCAAGCTATAAAAGCTACCAACACAACCGAGTCTTCACTGATTTAACTTTCAGATTTTCAAACGTGCGGATTGGAGATTTATAATAATTCACTTGAGGATTTTGTGTTCATATTCCGGTGTGATATTGTATCTTTGCTGTCGTGGTTTTCTAGTGTCGCAGAAAAATGACTGAATCTAGAGTGAAACCTAAAGCATTAGATCTGAACGAGGATTTCTTTGCGGCGTACAAGATTTCTCCTGGCCCTGTTCTAGGACGTGGGATGAGCGGTGAGGTGATTTTAATCACCTCACCTACTAACCCATCAGTGAAGCGAGCTGTCAAGAAACTGTCATTACTTACTGCTGACGGAGGTATTAGAAGCATGCGTTTGTTTGCTAATGAGATCGGCGCCATACAAAGATTGTCTCATCCCCATGTCATTAAACACATCCTGTCAGCGCGTTGTCCTGGGTACCTAGTCATCTGTACTGAGTACTGTCCTAACGGGACATTGTCCTCTAGACTCAGCGTCATGACTTCAATATTGCGTATCATCAACTTTATCCAGTTGGCATGTGCAGTCCGTTATCTCAATGACAAGCAAAAACTTGTTCACAACGACATCAAACCTAGCAATATATTTATCGACGCCAAAAATGATGTCGTTCTGGGAAATTTTGGCCTGTCATTTTCCATCCTTCCAACAGACACAGTCGTACCTACGAGAGGAATGGGTGGTACGCCGTGCTTCTCTGCTCCCGAGAAATCCAGCTGCAGATATGTGGATCCATACAAGGTTTGTAAATCTTCTATCTATCTATTTATCTATCTATCTTATCTATCTATCTTATCTATCTATTTGATCAGCATCCAGGATTAATTTGGCAAAGTCAGTTCTACACCGTCCATTGCCTTCCAGTTCTTGAAGGACAGACATTGAGTCACTAAAAAATGACAATGTTTTGAGCATTTGAGGGAAAGGCATCAAATACAGTCCTCATAAGGTATACATATGCTTTCAGTGCAATGATTTCAGCTTCATAGTTGGAGCAAAACTCCCTGCATTCATCAAAAATCTCGTTGGACGAACCTTCTGGATATCACTTCCTATGGCATCAGAATATCTATCTATCTATCTATCTATCTATCTATCTATCTATCTATCTATCTATCTATCTATCTATCTATCTATCTATCTATCTATCTATCTATCTATCTATCTATCTATCTATCTATCTATCTATCTATCTATCTATCTATCTATCTATCTATCTATCTATCTATCTATCTATCTATCTATCTATCTATCTATCTATCTATCTATCTATCTATCTATCTATCTATCTATCTATCTATCTATCTATCTATCTATCTATCTATCTATCTATCTATCTATCTATCTATCTATCTATCTATCTATCTATCTATCTATCTATCTATCTATCTATCTATCTATCTATCTATCTATCTATCTATCTATCTATCTATCTATCTATCTATCTATCTATCTATCTATCTATCTATCTATCTATCTATCTATCATTTTTTCTATCTTTCGTCTACAGTTGGACGTATACTCCCTGGGTGTTGTACTCTGGTGCCTGATATTCAGGAGAGAACCAACCTTTAACAACGTGTATAAATTCATAAAGAACACGCCTGTCATATTCGCCATTCCACAGCCTTTTAGGTATGCAAAGACCTTTCGTTATTCTACTTTTTCATTGTTGCCATTACACTATAACTACCCTAGTTGTTTTTGTTGTTTAATTCATTGTCTTGATCTGACTTTTACTAATTTTTAATGTGTTTTTTAAAGGCCTCTTTTACACTACTTCTTCAACATCTTGTCGCAATTTCAGCTTTTCCTTCACGCTCCCCCCTGACTGATGTTTCTTATCCTGTTTGTCTACACATTCCAGTTCATTTTATTGTAAAGCTACACTAGTGTATACTTAGACACCCTTAAAACTAAACGTCGCATTACATGTGTATTTTAATGTCTCTTCAGGTGGTGTCTGACGTCCTTGTTACATCCTGACCCAGTCAGTAGACCTTCAATTACAGCTTTACTGAACAAGTTACACAGCCTCAACTTCGGCAGGGACCTCATTGACCGACTGTAAGATCATGTATTTTCATGTGAATTCTAAAATGCCCCGTGGTCTCTGAGGTAGGTAAACGTATAGACTTGTTTCATAACCGTCCTATTTTCTTGATAATGAAGTCTAAAGAATTCTGATTCTACGAGAAGACCATTACTTTTGTCTTTTTGCCCTAGTGCTGTTATGTTTACGTTTTATCGCTATCGTTTCAAAAAATTACTTACTGAGCTATTTGTCAGTTTCTGCAATTAATATTTATCTGAATTTGTTTTTCATATGTCCACTAACTGATTTTCTTGGCACATCCTCAATGGAACACATAATGTTTTCAATGCTGCACAGATCAGGTGACATTATGCATTGTTGCCAACCAAGCTCTCTTGATTGGTTGCCAGTTCTTATATCTGCCGTGTTGTCAATACACACTATCTATTATTTCCAAGTCTGTGTGTCGAATGCGAATATTAAAAAAAAAAAAAATTATGATATGTTTCTCTTCATATTTCCGTTTATTTAATGATTATGGGTCGTTTGTAAATTTAAAACCACCATAGGTGAAATATAGGACAGCAGACGAGCAAGGGAAAGACTTCTTTGTGAACCAGGCGTTCCACATAAGAAAATTGTTATAGTGTTACATTATTTTTAAAACTTTTAAATATGTATCGAACCCCCACACAATATGTTCATTTAACCTTCAATTTATTGCTAACATAACCTCTCGCTTTATGGCTTACATAAAATCTATCTTTAGCGATAAATCATCTCTCGCTTAAATACTAATATAAATATGTCGATTCAGTGCTACACTAATAAACCCATCCCCATAGTTCTAAATAAACGCCATGTCTTGCTACAGTAATGTAAAAAAAAAAAAAAAAAATTAATGATGAGGATTTTATCATCATCAACATCACACTACAGCTTCGTGTGGAATATAGGCCGTAAATCGTTTACGTCAAGCCCTCCCGTCTTGTACTATTACGAGTACTTATGTTTTTTCCATGTATGCTTTATTCTTTATAAACCTGTTTCAATTTCTTTTCCAGAGTGTTGTTGAGTCTCCATCTGCGTCTCAGCATGTTGTGACCTATTGGTAATATTTGGTCTAACATCTTTTTAATCAGGCCACGTGGTAGCCATATGATCACGTGACGGTCCCAAGCCCGTAAAAACTGAGAGGGAAAAGATCATAAACCAACACCATCAGCTGAAGCAGCAATATCAAAAACTATCATGGAAAACAAGGATAATGCTGCAGTCAAGATTAAGTCTATCAATATTGCCTTAAGGGAATATAAAAACAATGAATTAGGCATCTTACCAGAATCCTATAATATCCCAGCTTTTTCTGTCTGTAAATAACGCCCGAAAGTAGTAACACTCGACAAATAAAAGTGCGCAAAACACGGTGTGCAAGCGCAATTTGAACGGGCGTGCATGTTCGGACTTTTTTTTTTTTTAAACCTCGGATGTAAAACAAATATTTCGGTTTTTTAATACTCTGCCGAAAAAAGTAATGATCGACAAAGAAAATTGCTGTGTGTTTTCTGTGCTTCTCTATGGTGCGGAGAGCTGGAGAGTTACGGAGAAGGAAATGTCGAAATTGTCCTCTTTTCACACAACATGCCTAATAAAAATTCTCCGAATCTTTTGGCCGAATACCATCACCAACCAAGATCTGCTTACTCGGAGCAAGCAAGAGGACATGCACACCATCATAGCTGGCAGACGCTGGAGCTGGGTTGGCCATGTCTTCAGAAGAGACCCCGATGCCATCACAAGAACAGCTATGCTATGGACCCCTGAAAGAAAGCGAAAGAGAGGCCGACCAAAAAATACTTGGCGTAGGACTGTGGAGGCTGAGATACAAAGAGTGCCAAACAATCAACTCCGACACACTCCGACACCACATTCGGGTACTCCGACACCACATTCGGGTACACCGACACACTCCGACACCACATTCGGGTACTCCGACACCACATTCGGGTACTCCGACACCACATTCGGGTACTCCGACACAACATTCGGGTACTCCGACACCACATGCGGGTACACCGACTAACTCCGACACCACATTCGGGTACTCCGACACCACATTCGGGCACTCCGACACCCCATTCGGGTACTCAGACACACTCCGACTCCACATTCTGGTACTCCGACACACTCCGACACCACATTCGGGTACTCCGACATCACATTTGGGTACTCCGACACACTCCGACACCACATTCGAGTACTCCGACACCACATTTGGTTACTCCGACACCACATTCGCGTACTGCGACACACTCCGACAAGACAATCGGGTACTCGGACACCACATTCAGGTACTCCGACACACTCCGACACCACATTCGGGTACTCCGACACCCCATTCGGGTACTCCGACACCACATTCGGGTATTCCGACACACTCCGACACCACATTCGGGTACTCCATCATTCCCAAAGTCAGCTATGACTAAAGGAGGCTACTCGACTGTTCTTCACTGAGGTAATAAGATCGGTTTCTGTTTATAAATCAGTCAGTCATTGTCCACAGTAGTTGTGCACTTTACGAAACAGAGCTGTAATTTCACTTCCATCAGCAATGTCCGGACACGTCAATCATTACATACCTTGTCGTTTATAAAATAATTATATACATATATTAAAGCATCCATTATTCAATACTATTCTCATCTCTAAGGAACACAGAATTTCAATGAATCCCATGTAAAGCCATCATGTTCTGTAATCCGCTTAAGATACATGTGTCTTAGTCATATTTTAAATTTACGTCTCTGGTTCTCTTTACCAAGTGTTTTCTGGCCTCCATCTGACTTTTCAACATAGCGAGTTTCACAACAAAGACTGTATTGTAATACTATCAACAAGTTTCTGCAGAGAGTGTCCAATCCATCGCCAGGGTCTTTTAAACATATAAACACTAAAATAAACTAACATCTGTGTAGTTATTTCAGCGCATTTATTCAGTCGTATAAACACATGCTAACTTAATGCATTTCTGCAGTGACATGTGTACACACTAATAAAAATCCTAACTTGCCTGGGGAAAAACACATAATTATCAGCAAACACAACAGAGGTAGAGGTAGAGGTAGGGGTAGACCACAAGAACACACGGAGAAGAGAACCGGAGACAGAAGTGAAAATGATGAGGACGACGAGGAAAGGACTTGAGCGGATGGCACGTGACAGGAGGACTTGGCATGTGTTTGTTGAAGACCTGTGCTCCTGGGGGAACTATATAAAATTGATCATCAATAACAAATGTTGAGTGGTGGGACTTTTTGATTTTTCTTAGATTTAACCAGAAAATTAGTACCGCGTTGTTGTAATCTCATTGTTTGAGTCGCCAACAATTCCTAACGTTGGCGGCTATCAAACGAAATATTTACCGTGTCCTATTATTCAGCTCAGCTCACCGGCGGGATTGACCGTAAATATTTAGAACGGTGACCAGATGGGTACAAGGTGGTACTCCTCTATTCAGCGAGGGTGAACAATTCAGCAACGCATTGTCCGCATCTTCAAAGGCAGGCCTGTTCTCAAGCGAGGCGTTTCGCTAACATCAAAAGTATCGGTACTTCAAAGCGGGTTTGCTTATCACTGTGAAATTGCGTCACTTCCTACTCGTTTGGCCCACGCGTTAACAATAGGAACACTCGTCGGCGGCTCTCCTCTGATATCAGACCCGCCACCGACAAGGTCACTAGAAACTAAATTTAATTGTAGATCTATGGATTTATTTGCGGTGGGTTTTTTAAAGAATTAGTGAGAGGTGAAATGGCGTCACATTGCAGCAAGCTATAAAAGCTACCAACACAACCGAGTCTTCACTGATTTAACTTTCAGATTTTCAAACGTGCGGATTGGAGATTTATAATAATTCACTTGAGGATTTTGTGTTCATATTCCGGTGTGATATTGTATCTTTGCTGTCGTGGTTTTCTAGTGTCGCAGAAAAATGACTGAATCTAGAGTGAAACCTAAAGCATTAGATCTGAACGAGGATTTCTTTGCGGCGTACAAGATTTCTCCTGGCCCTGTTCTAGGACGTGGGATGAGCGGTGAGGTGATTTTAATCACCTCACCTACTAACCCATCAGTGAAGCGAGCTGTCAAGAAACTGTCATTACTTACTGCTGACGGAGGTATTAGAAGCATGCGTTTGTTTGCTAATGAGATCGGCGCCATACAAAGATTGTCTCATCCCTAGCAATATATTTATCGACGCCAAAAATGATGTCGTTCTGGGAAATTTTGGCCTGTCATTTTCCATCCTTCCAACAGACACAGTCGTACCTACGAGAGGAATGGGTGGTACGCCGTGCTTCTCTGCTCCCGAGAAATCCAGCTGCAGATATGTGGATCCATACAAGGTTTGTAAATCTTCTATCTATCTATTTATCTATCTATCTTATCTATCTATCTTATCTATCTATTTGATCAGCATCCAGGATTAATTTGGCAAAGTCAGTTCTACACCGTCCATTGCCTTCCAGTTCTTGAAGGACAGACATTGAGTCACTAAAAAATGACAATGTTTTGAGCATTTGAGGGAAAGGCATCAAATACAGTCCTCATAAGGTATACATATGTTTTCAGTGCAATGATTTCAGCTTCATAGTTGGAGCAAAACTCCCTGCATTCATCAAAAATCTCGTTGGACGAACCTTCTGGATATCACTTCCTATGGCATCAGAATATCTATCTATCTATCTATCTATCTATCTATCTATCTATCTATCTATCTATCTATCTATCTATCTATCTATCTATCTATCTATCTATCTATCTATCTATCTATCTATCTATCTATCTATCTATCTATCTATCTATCTATCTATCTATCTATCTATCTATCTATCTATCTATCTATCTATCTATCTATCTATCTATCTATCTATCTATCTATCTATCTATCTATCTATCTATCTATCTATCTATCTATCTATCTATCTATCTATCTATCTATCTATCTATCTATCTATCTATCTATCTATCTATCTATCTATCTATCTATCTATCTATCTATCTATCTATCTATCTATCTATCTATCTATCTATCTATCTATCTATCTATCTATCTATCTATCTATCTATCTATCATTTTTTCTATCTTTCGTCTACAGTTGGACGTATACTCCCTGGGTGTTGTACTCTGGTGCCTGATATTCAGGAGAGAACCAACCTTTAAGAACGTGTATAAATTCATAAAGAACACGCCTGTCATATTCGCCATTCCACAGCCTTTTAGGTATGCAAAGACCTTTCGTTATTCTACTTTTTTAGTGTATACTTAGACACCCTTAAAACTAAACGTCGCATTACATGTGTATTTTAATGTCTCTTCAGGTGGTGTCTGACGTCCTTGTTACATCCTGACCCAGTCAGTAGACCTTCAATTACAGCTTTACTGAACAAGTTACACAGCCTCAACTTCGGCAGGGACCTCATTGACCGACTGTAAGATCATGTATTTTCATGTGAATTCTAAAATGCCCCGTGGTCTCTGAGGTAGGTAAACGTATAGACTTGTTTCATAACCGTCCTATTTTCTTGATAATGAAGTCTAAAGAATTCTGATTCTACGAGAAGACCATTACTTTTGTCTTTTTGCCCTAGTGCTGTTATGTTTACGTTTTATCGCTATCGTTTCAAAAAATTACTTATTGAGCTATTTGTCAGTTTCTGCAATTAATATTTATCTGAATTTGTTTTTCATATGTCCACTAACTGATTTTCTTGGCACATCCTCAATGGAACACATAATGTTTTCAATGCTGCACAGATCAGGTGACATTATGCATTGTTGCCAACCAAGCTCTCTTGATTGGTTGCCAGTTCTTATATCCGCCGTGTTGTCAATACACACTATCTGTTATTTCCAAGTCTGTGTGTCGAATGCGAATATTAAAAAAAAAAAAATTATGATATGTTTCTCTTCATATTTCCGTTTATTTAATGATTATGGGTCGTTTGTAAATTTAAAACCACCATAGGTGAAATATAGGACAGCAGACGAGCAAGGGAAAGACTTCTTTGTGAACCAGGCGTTCCACATAAGAAAATTGTTATAGTGTTACATTATTTTTAAAACTTTTAAATATGTATCGAACCCCCACACAATATGTTCATTTAACCTTCAATTTATTGCTAACATAACCTCTCGCTTTATGGCTTACATAAAATCTATCTTTAGCGATAAATCATCTCTCGCTTAAATACTAATATAAATATGTCGATTCAGTGCTACACTAATAAACCCATCCCCATAGTTCTAAATAAACGCCATGTCTTGCTACAGTAATGTAAAAAAAAAAAAAATTAATGATGAGGATTTTATCATCATCAACATCACACTACAGCTTCGTGTGGAATATAGGCCGTAAATCGTTTACGTCAAGCCCTCCCGTCTTGTACTATTACGAGTACTTATGTTTTTTCCATGTATGCTTTATTCTTTATAAACCTGTTTCAATTTCTTTTCCAGAGTGTTGTTGAGTCTCCATCTGCGTCTCAGCATGTTGTGACCTATTGGTAATATTTGGTCTAACATCTTTTTAATCAGGCCACGTGGTAGCCATATGATCACGTGACGGTCCCAAGCCCGTAAAAACTGAGAGGGAAAAGATCATAAACCAACACCATCAGCTGAAGCAGCAATATCAAAAACTATCATGGAAAACAAGGATAATGCTGCAGTCAAGATTAAGTCTATCAATATTGCCTTAAGGGAATATAAAAACAATGAATTAGGCATCTTACCAGAATCCTATAATATCCCAGCTTTTTCTGTCTGTAAATAACGCCCGAAAGTAGTAACACTCGACAAATAAAAGTGCGCAAAACACGGTGTGCAAGCGCAATTTGAACGGGCGTGCATGTTCGGACTTTTTTTTTTTTTTTAAACCTCGGATGTAAAACACATATTTCGGTTTTTTAATACTCTGCCGAAAAAAGTAATGATCGACAAAGAAAATTGCTGTGTGTTTTCTGTGCTTCTCTATGGTGCGGAGAGCTGGAGAGTTACGGAGAAGGAAATGTCGAAATTGTCCTCTTTTCACACAACATGCCTAATAAAAATTCTCCGAATCTTTTGGCCGAATACCATCACCAACCAAGATCTGCTTACTCGGAGCAAGCAAGAGGACATGCACACCATCATAGCTGGCAGACGCTGGAGCTGGGTTGGCCATGTTTTCAGAAGAGACCCCGATGCCATCACAAGAACAGCTATGCTATGGACCCCTGAAAGAAAGCGAAAGAGAGGCCGACCAAAAAATACTTGGCGTAGGACTGTGGAGGCTGAGATACAAAGAGTGCCAAACAATCAACTCCGACACACTCCGACACCACATTCGGGTACTCCGACACCACATTCGGGTACACCGACACACTCCGACACCACATTCGGGTACTCCGACACCACATTCGGGTACTCCGACACACTCTGACACCACATTCGGGTACTCCGACTCCACATTCGGGTACTCCGACACCACATTCGGGTACTCCGACACCACATTCGGGTATTCCGACACCACACTTGGGTACTCCGACACACTCCGACACCACATTCGGGTATTCCGACACCACATTTGGGTACTCCGACACCACATTCGGGTACTCCGACACACTCCGACACCACATTCGGGTACTCCGACACCACACTTGGGTACTCCGACACACTCCGACACCACATTCGAGTACTCCGACACCACATTTGGTTACTCCGACACCACATTCGCGTACTGCGACACACTCCGACAAGACAATCGGGTACTCGGACACCACATTCAGGTACTCCGACACACTCCGACACCACATTCGGGTACTCCGACACCCCATTCGGGTACTCCGACACACTCCGACACCACATTCGGGTACTCCATCATTCCCAAAGTCAGCTATGACTAAAGGAGGCTACTCGACTGTTCTTCACTGAGGTAATAAGATCGGTTTCTGTTTATAAATCAGTCAGTCATTGTCCACAGTAGTTGTGCACTTTACGAAACAGAGCTGTAATTTCACTTCCATCAGCAATGTCCGGACACGTCAATCATTACATACCTTGTCGTTTATAAAATAATTATATACATATATTAAAGCATCCATTATTCAATACTATTCTCATCTCTAAGGAACACAGAATTTCAATGAATCCCATGTAAAGCCATCATGTTCTGTAATCCGCTTAAGATACATGTGTCTTAGTCATATTTTAAATTTACGTCTCTGGTTCTCTTTACCAAGTGTTTTCTGGCCTCCATCTGACTTTCCAACATAGCGAGTTTCACAACAAAGACTGTAATGTAATACTATCAACAAGTTTCTGCAGAGAGTGTCCAATCCATCGCCAGGGTCTTTTAAACATATAAACACTAAAATAAACTAACATCTGTGTAGTTATTTCAGCGCATTTATTCAGTCGTATAAACACATGCTAACTTAATGCATTTCTGCAGTGACATGTGTACACACTAATAAAAATCCTAACTTGCCTGGGGAAAAACACATAATTATCAGCAAACACAACAGAGGTAGAGGTAGAGGTAGGGGTAGACCACAAGAACACACGGAGAAGAGAACCGGAGACAGAAGTGAAAATGATGAGGACGACGAGGAAAGGACTTGAGCGGATGGCACGTGACAGGAGGACTTGGCATGTGTTTGTTGAAGACCTGTGCTCCTGGGGGAACTATATAAAATTGATCATCAATAACAAATGTTGAGTGGTGGGACTTTTTGATTTTTCTTAGATTTAACCAGAAAATTAGTACCGCGTTGTTGTAATCTCATTGTTTGAGTCGCCAACAATTCCTAACGTTGGCGGCTATCAAACGAAATATTTACCGTGTCCTATTATTCAGCTCAGCTCACCGGCGGGATTGACCGTAAATATTTAGAACGGTGACCAGATGGGTACAAGGTGGTACTCCTCTATTCAGCGAGGGTGAACAATTCAGCAACGCATTGTCCGCATCTTCAAAGGCAGGCCTGTTCTCAAGCGAGGCGTTTCGCTAACATCAAAAGTATCGGTACTTCAAAGCGGGTTTGCTTATCACTGTGAAATTGCGTCACTTCCTACTCGTTTGGCCCACGCGTTAACAATAGGAACACTCGTCGGCGGCTCTCCTCTGATATCAGACCCGCCACCGACAAGGTCACTAGAAAATAAATTTAATTGTAGATCTATGGATTTATTTGCGGTGGGTTTTTTAAAGAATTAGTGAGAGGTGAAATGGCGTCACATTGCAGCAAGCTATAAAAGCTACCAACACAACCGAGTCTTCACTGATTTAACTTTCAGATTTTCAAACGTGCGGATTGGAGATTTATAATAATTCACTTGAGGATTTTGTGTTCATATTCCGGTGTGATATTGTATCTTTGCTGTCGTGGTTTTCTAGTGTCGCAGAAAAATGACTGAATCTAGAGTGAAACCTAAAGCATTAGATCTGAACGAGGATTTCTTTGCGGCGTACAAGATTTCTCCTGGCCCTGTTCTAGGACGTGGGATGAGCGGTGAGGTGATTTTAATCACCTCACCTACTAACCCATCAGTGAAGCGAGCTGTCAAGAAACTGTCATTACTTACTGCTGACGGAGGTATTAGAAGCATGCGTTTGTTTGCTAATGAGATCGGCGCCATACAAAGATTGTCTCATCCCCATGTCATTAAACACATCCTGTCAGCGCGTTGTCCTGGGTACCTAGTCATCTGTACTGAGTACTGTCCTAACGGGACATTGTCCTCTAGACTCAGCGTCATGACTTCAATATTGCGTATCATCAACTTTATCCAGTTGGCATGTGCAGTCCGTTATCTCAATGACAAGCAAAAACTTGTTCACAACGACATCAAACCTAGCAATATATTTATCGACGCCAAAAATGATGTCGTTCTGGGAAATTTTGGCCTGTCATTTTCCATCCTTCCAACAGACACAGTCGTACCTACGAGAGGAATGGGTGGTACGCCGTGCTTCTCTGCTCCCGAGAAATCCAGCTGCAGATATGTGGATCCATACAAGGTTTGTAAATCTTCTATCTATCTATTTATCTATCTATCTTATCTATCTATCTTATCTATCTATTTGATCAGCATCCAGGATTAATTTGGCAAAGTCAGTTCTACACCGTCCATTGCCTTCCAGTTCTTGAAGGACAGACATTGAGTCACTAAAAAATGACAATGTTTTGAGCATTTGAGGGAAAGGCATCAAATACAGTCCTCATAAGGTATACATATGCTTTCAGTGCAATGATTTCAGCTTCATAGTTGGAGCAAAACTCCCTGCATTCATCAAAAATCTCGTTGGACGAACCTTCTAGATATCACTTCCTATGGCATCATCTATCTATCTATCTATCTATCTATCTATCTATCTATCTATCTATCTATCTATCTATCTATCTATCTATCTATCTATCTATCTATCTATCTATCTATCTATCTATCTATCTATCTATCTATCTATCTATCTATCTATCTATCTATCTATCTATCTATCTATCTATCTATCTATCTATCTATCTATCTATCTATCTATCTATCTATCTATCTATCTATCTATCTATCTATCTATCTATCTATCTATCTATCTATCTATCTATCTATCTATCTATCTATCTATCTATCTATCTATCTATCTATCTATCTATCTATCTATCTATCTATCTATCTATCTATCTATCTATCTATCTATCTATCTATCTATCTATTTATATATCTATCATTTTTTCTATCTTTCGTCTACAGTTGGACGTATACTCCCTGGGTGTTGTACTCTGGTGCCTGATATTCAGGAGAGAACCAACCTTTAAGAACGTGTATAAATTCATAAAGAACACGCCTGTCATATTCGCCATTCCACAGCCTTTTAGGTATGCAAAGACCTTTCGTTATTCTACTTTTTCATTGTTGCCATTACACTATAACTACCCTAGTTGTTTTTGTTGTTTAATTCATTGTCTTGATCTGACTTTTACTAATTTTTAATGTGTTTTTTAAAGGCCTCTTTTACACTACTTCTTCAACATCTTGTCGCAATTTCAGCTTTTCCTTCACGCTCCCCCCTGACTGATGTTTCTTATCCTGTTTGTCTACACATTCCAGTTCATTTTATTGTAAAGCTACACTAGTGTATACTTAGACACCCTTAAAACTAAACGTCGCATTACATGTGTATTTTAATGTCTCTTCAGGTGGTGTCTGACGTCCTTGTTACATCCTGACCCAGTCAGTAGACCTTCAATTACAGCTTTACTGAACAAGTTACACAGCTACAACTTCGGCAGGGACCTCATTGACCGACTGTAAGATCATGTATTTTCATGTGAATTCTAAAATGCCCCGTGGTCTCTGAGGTAGGTAAACGTATAGACTTGTTTCATAACCGTCCTATTTTCTTGATAATGAAGTCTAAAGAATTCTGATTCTACGAGAAGACCATTACTTTTGTCTTTTTGCCCTAGTGCTGTTATGTTTACGTTTTATCGCTATCGTTTCAAAAAAATTACTTATTGAGCTATTTGTCAGTTTCTGCAATTAATATTTATCTGAATTTGTTTTTCATATGTCCACTAACTGATTTTCTTGGCACATCCTCAATGGAACACATAATGTTTTCAATGCTGCACAGATCAGGTGACATTATGCATTGTTGCCAACCAAGCTCTCTTGATTGGTTGCCAGTTCTTATATCTGCCGTGTTGTCAATACACACTATCTATTATTTCCAAGTCTGTGTGTCGAATGCGAATATTAAAAAAAAAAAAAAAATTATGATATGTTTCTCTTCATATTTCCGTTTATTTAATGATTATGGGTCGTTTGTAAATTTAAAACCACCATAGGTGAAATATAGGACAGCAGACGAGCAAGGGAAAGACTTCTTTGTGAACCAGGCGTTCCACATAAGAAAATTGTTATAGTGTTACATTATTTTTAAAACTTTTAAATATGTATGCAACCCCCACACAATATGTTCATTTAACCTTCAATTTATTGCTAACATAACCTCTCGCTTTATGGCTTACATAAAATCTATCTTTAGCGATAAATCATCTCTCGCTTAAATACTAATATAAATATGTCGATTCAGTGCTACACTAATAAACCCATCCCCATAGTTCTAAATAAACGCCATGTCTTGCTACAGTAATGTAAAAAAAAAAAAAAAATTAATGATGAGGATTTTATCATCATCAACATCACACTACAGCTTCGTGTGGAATATAGGCCGTAAATCGTTTACGTCAAGCCCTCCCGTCTTGTACTATTACGAGTACTTATGTTTTTTCCATGTATGCTTTATTCTTTATAAACCTGTTTCAATTTCTTTTCCAGAGTGTTGTTGAGTCTCCATCTGCGTCTCAGCATGTTGTGACCTATTGGTAATATTTGGTCTAACATCTTTTTAATCAGGCCACGTGGTAGCCATATGATCACGTGACGGTCCCAAGCCCGTAAAAACTGAGAGGGAAAAGATCATAAACCAACACCATCAGCTGAAGCAGCAATATCAAAAACTATCATGGAAAACAAGGATAATGCTGCAGTCAAGATTAAGTCTATCAATATTGCCTTAAGGGAATATAAAAACAATGAATTAGGCATCTTACCAGAATCCTATAATATCCCAGCTTTTTCTGTCTGTAAATAACGCCCGAAAGTAGTAACACTCGACAAATAAAAGTGCGCAAAACACGGTGTGCAAGCGCAATTTGAACGGGCGTGCATGTTCGGACTTTTTTTTTTTTTAAACCTCGGATGTAAAACAAATATTTCGGTTTTTTAATACTCTGCCGAAAAAAGTAATGATCGACAAAGAAAATTGCTGTGTGTTTTCTGTGCTTCTCTATGGTGCGGAGAGCTGGAGAGTTACGGAGAAGGAAATGTCGAAATTGTCCTCTTTTCACACAACATGCCTAATAAAAATTCTCCGAATCTTTTGGCCGAATACCATCACCAACCAAGATCTGCTTACTCGGAGCAAGCAAGAGGACATGCACACCATCATAGCTGGCAGACGCTGGAGCTGGGTTGGCCATGTTTTCAGAAGAGACCCCGATGCCATCACAAGAACAGCTATGCTATGGACCCCTGAAAGAAAGCGAAAGAGAGGCCGACCAAAAAATACTTGGCGTAGGACTGTGGAGGCTGAGATACAAAGAGTGCCAAACAATCAACTCCGACACACTCCGACACCACATTCGGGTACTCCGACACCACATTCGGGTACACCGACACACTCCGACACCACATTCGGGTACTCCGACACCACATTCGGGTACTCCGACACACTCTGACACCACATTCGGGTACTCCGACTCCACATTCTGGTACTCCGACACACTCCGACACAACATTCGGGTACTCCGACACCACATTCGGGTACTCCGACACCCCATTCGGGTACTCCGACACACTCCGACACCACATTCGGGTTCTCCGACACCACATTCGGGTACTCAGACACACTCCGACTCCACATTCTGGTACTCCGACACACTCCGACACCACATTCGGGTACTCCGACATCACATTTGGGTACTCCGACACACTCCGACACCACATTCGAGTACTCCGACACCACATTTGGTTACTCCGACACCACATTCGCGTACTGCGACACACTCCGACAAGACAATCGGGTACTCGGACACCACATTCAGGTACTCCGACACACTCCGACACCACATTCGGGTACTCCGACACCCCATTCGGGTACTCCGACACACTCCGACACCACATTCGGGTATTCCGACACACTCCGACACCACATTCGGGTACTCCATCATTCCCAAAGTCAGCTATGACTAAAGGAGGCTACTCGACTGTTCTTCACTGAGGTAATAAGATCGGTTTCTGTTTATAAATCAGTCAGTCATTGTCCACAGTAGTTGTGCACTTTACGAAACAGAGCTGTAATTTCACTTCCATCAGCAATGTCCGGACACGTCAATCATTACATACCTTGTCGTTTATAAAATAATTATATACATATATTAAAGCATCCATTATTCAATACTATTCTCATCTCTAAGGAACACAGAATTTCAATGAATCCCATGTAAAGCCATCATGTTCTGTAATCCGCTTAAGATACATGTGTCTTAGTCATATTTTAAATTTACGTCTCTGGTTCTCTTTACCAAGTGTTTTCTGGCCTCCATCTGACTTTCCAACATAGCGAGTTTCACAACAAAGACTGTAATGTAATACTATCAACAAGTTTCTGCAGAGAGTGTCCAATCCATCGCCAGGGTCTTTTAAACATATAAACACTAAAATAAACTAACATCTGTGTAGTTATTTCAGCGCATTTATTCAGTCGTATAAACACATGCTAACTTAATGCATTTCTGCAGTGACATGTGTACACACTAATAAAAATCCTAACTTGCCTGGGGAAAAACACATAATTATCAGCAAACACAACAGAGGTAGAGGTAGAGGTAGGGGTAGACCACAAGAACACACGGAGAAGAGAACCGGAGACAGAAGTGAAAATGATGAGGACGACGAGGAAAGGACTTGAGCGGATGGCACGTGACAGGAGGACTTGGCATGTGTTTGTTGAAGACCTGTGCTCCTGGGGGAACTATATAAAATTGATCATCAATAACAAATGTTGAGTGGTGGGACTTTTTGATTTTTCTTAGATTTAACCAGAAAATTAGTACCGCGTTGTTGTAATCTCATTGTTTGAGTCGCCAACAATTCCTAACGTTGGCGGCTATCAAACGAAATATTTACCGTGTCCTATTATTCAGCTCAGCTCACCGGCGGGATTGACCGTAAATATTTAGAACGGTGACCAGATGGGTACAAGGTGGTACTCCTCTATTCAGCGAGGGTGAACAATTCAGCAACGCATTGTCCGCATCTTCAAAGGCAGGCCTGTTCTCAAGCGAGGCGTTTCGCTAACATCAAAAGTATCGGTACTTCAAAGCGGGTTTGCTTATCACTGTGAAATTGCGTCACTTCCTACTCGTTTGGCCCACGCGTTAACAATAGGAACACTCGTCGGCGGCTCTCCTCTGATATCAGACCCGCCACCGACAAGGTCACTAGAAAATAAATTTAATTGTAGATCTATGGATTTATTTGCGGTGGGTTTTTTAAAGAATTAGTGAGAGGTGAAATGGCGTCACATTGCAGCAAGCTATAAAAGCTACCAACACAACCGAGTCTTCACTGATTTAACTTTCAGATTTTCAAACGTGCGGATTGGAGATTTATAATAATTCACTTGAGGATTTTGTGTTCATATTCCGGTGTGATATTGTATCTTTGCTGTCGTGGTTTTCTAGTGTCGCAGAAAAATGACTGAATCTAGAGTGAAACCTAAAGCATTAGATCTGAACGAGGATTTCTTTGCGGCGTACAAGATTTCTCCTGGCCCTGTTCTAGGACGTGGGATGAGCGGTGAGGTGATTTTAATCACCTCACCTACTAACCCATCAGTGAAGCGAGCTGTCAAGAAACTGTCATTACTTACTGCTGACGGAGGTATTAGAAGCATGCGTTTGTTTGCTAATGAGATCGGCGCCATACAAAGATTGTCTCATCCCCATGTCATTAAACACATCCTGTCAGCGCGTTGTCCTGGGTACCTAGTCATCTGTACTGAGTACTGTCCTAACGGGACATTGTCCTCTAGACTCAGCGTCATGACTTCAATATTGCGTATCATCAACTTTATCCAGTTGGCATGTGCAGTCCGTTATCTCAATGACAAGCAAAAACTTGTTCACAACGACATCAAACCTAGCAATATATTTATCGACGCCAAAAATGATGTCGTTCTGGGAAATTTTGGCCTGTCATTTTCCATCCTTCCAACAGACACAGTCGTACCTACGAGAGGAATGGGTGGTACGCCGTGCTTCTCTGCTCCCGAGAAATCCAGCTGCAGATATGTGGATCCATACAAGGTTTGTAAATCTTCTATCTATCTATTTATCTATCTATCTTATCTATCTATCTTATCTATCTATTTGATCAGCATCCAGGATTAGTTTGGCAAAGTCAGTTCTACACCGTCCATTGCCTTCCAGTTCTTGAAGGACAGACATTGAGTCACTAAAAAATGACAATGTTTTGAGCATTTGAGGGAAAGGCATCAAATACAGTCCTCATAAGGTATACATATGCTTTCAGTGCAATGATTTCAGCTTCATAGTTGGAGCAAAACTCCCTGCATTCATCAAAAATCTCGTTGGACGAACCTTCTGGATATCACTTCCTATGGCATCAGAATATCTATCTATCTATCTATCTATCTATCTATCTATCTATCTATCTATCTATCTATCTATCTATCTATCTATCTATCTATCTATCTATCTATCTATCTATATCTATCTATCTATCTATCTATCTATCTATCTATCTATCTATCTATCTATCTATCTATCTATCTATCTATCTATCTATCTATCTATCTATCTATCTGTCTGTCTGTCTATCTATCTATCTATCTATCTATCTATCTATCTATCTATCTATCTATCTATCTATCTATCTATCTATCTATCTATCTATCTATCTATCTATCTATCTATCTATCTATCTATCTATCTATCTATCTATCTATCTATCTATTTATTTATTTATATATCTACCATTTTTTCTATCTTTCGTCTACAGTTGGACGTATACTCCCTGGGTGTTGTACTCTGGTGCCTGATATTCAGGAGAGAACCAACCTTTAAGAACGTGTATAAATTCATAAAGAACACGCCTGTCATATTCGCCATTCCACAGCCTTTTAGGTATGCAAAGACCTTTCGTTATTCTACTTTTTCATTGTTGCCATTACACTATAACTACCCTAGTTGTTTTTGTTGTTTAATTCATTGTCTTGATCTGACTTTTACTAATTTTTAATGTGTTTTTTTAAAGGCCTCTTTTACACTACTTCTTCAACATCTTGTCGCAATTTCAGCTTTTCCTTCACGCTCCCCCCTGACTGATGTTTCTTATTCTGTTTGTCTACACTTTCCAGTTCATTTTATTGTAAAGCTACACTAGTGTATACTTAGACACCCTTAAAACTAAACGTCGCATTACATGTGTGTTTTAATGTCTCTTCAGGTGGTGTCTGACGTCCTTGTTACATCCTGACCCAGTCAGTAGACCTTCAATTACAGCTTTACTGAACAAGTTACACAGCCTCAACTTCGGCAGGGACCTCATTGACCGATTGTAAGATCATGTATTTTCATGTGAATTCTAAAATGCCCAGTGGTCTCTGAGGTAGGTAAACGTATAGACTTGTTTCATAACCGTCCTATTTACTTGATAATGAAGTCTAAAGAATTCTGATTCTACGAGAAGACCATTACTTTTGTCTTTTTGCCCTAGTGATGTTATGTTTACGTTTTATCGCTATCGTTTCAAAAATTTACTTATTGAGCTATTTGTCAGTTTCTGCAATTAATATTTATCTGAATTTGTTTTTCATATTGTAGCGGGAGGTTATTTAAAATTATTTATTTATGTAAGAGTGTGCCAGTAAAGAGTTCTGGTCTTACAAGTAATACCCCAGTCTTAGAAATAAGCACTGGTGTATTGTTATCATAAAAATAGTCAGACTGTGAAAACCCTGGCCCAGTTGGTAAGAAGTAGTACCAGGATTTAAGGTGTCTCCTCCCTATGACTATCTTATGATTACTTATATTCTAGGGGATAAGTAAAATGAACATTCACTGAAACCACAAATGGAAGAAGTGAATAAATCCTCAGGTACAGTTAAAATAGTTTAATAATTACACTAATATTCTATTTCTACTAGTTGGAAAAGAGCATATAAATATATATAAAAGTATTCACACAATTACTATTATGGTCTGTTTAGACTTCAAGATCTTGAATATTAAAGTTACTGCAATCTGCAATCACTGTTTTTAGTCTCTTGACTTTCCAATTAATTGTCATCAGTTGACTGAACAATGGATTTTCACTATTAGCTGTTTTATATATTGTGGTGGTCAGTGTCCTAAGTGACACTTATCTGAATCTTGATCCTGCTGACACGGACTGTCCGTTGCATATATCAGTATCGGTAGACCCAGCACTAGGGATGCCGAAGACCAGTTGAAGTTCACTCTTTGGGGTCCTGCACGTTTGTGGGATTGCCTCTGATGAACAACACAGGTTTCTGATACTGGACAGTCTGGTTTGAGTTATTTCATGGAACCTGCAACATAACAGCCTTGGCTAGTATCTGGCTAGACTTGTAGCTGACTAGCACAGATGTCAGACCAGTCAGTCATCAGATGTCACCGTTATACAATCATAGTAAATAAGGACATCATTTCAGTGATATAGCATTAATATTAACATTTCAATTAAGTGTAACTGACTAGCACATAAGTCAGACTAGTCAGTCATCAGGTGTCAAAGTTATACAGTCATAGCAAGTTACATCATTTCAATGATACAAAATTAATATTAACATATCAGTAATAAACCTCATCTGGTTTATTCCGCTCCTATACATCCCTTTCTGATCTATAACTTGATCCTTCCAAATCATATCAAGTACAAATTCAAATACTGATGCTATTCCTAGCATCTACACAAAATTAATACATAAATAAAGAAAGTGAGTGACCACGTGATCAGGTTGCTTTCTACTGAAACTGGCTGTAGAACACTCCAGTTTACCAGCTGTAAATGGGTACAAAGTTGTGCGCTCGAACTAGGGAAGGCAAAGGCAGCGAGGAAGGGGACTAGTCACCTTAACCTCGTAAACTGGGATCTTCCATGATGAAGTTTCTAACACTTCATTTCCCTATGACAATCTCTGCCATGGGACTGCCTTTATCTTCGTAAGCGATAAAGCAATATGATAAATATATCTTCGTTAGGCTGTGAGGCTATTTGTAATTAATTTTTGTACAAGCAACAATCATCCACAATGCACATGTTTAGATCATATTAAAAATACAATACATTATCAATGACTATTATACAGGCATATTTTGTGAATTCTATATGAACCTGAAATAACAAATATTATACACGGTAGTTATCATAATTTCGCTTACCCTCAGACTCCAGACACTTGACTGACAATTTCTGGCGATCCGCTCACACTTCAGATGGATTTAGAGTCGTGGCGTTATCTGCCCTCAGTCTTGTCTCAAACCTCTTTCGTTGTGTGTTCTCAGAGTTTTACCGAAACGCTTATATACGCATAGCGCGAGCGTATCGGAGGGTACTGACGTCACAGCTAGAACTAGGCCTAAAAAATCTTTCCCGAACATCGATTTCAGCCGATCTGTGCGTCGACTGAAATTTTGCCTTTCTCATTCTCGGCATATATAATATCCATATTGTTCCATCTTATCTAGTTTTATCCAGCCGATAAAACTCTATCTTCCTATCCATGTAAATTCCCAAACTGTTATTTGTTGATTTTAATATTTAGAACAGAAGTGGGTTACACGCTTTTAGCGTAACTGTGGGCAGCCGAAATACGCATATATCTCCGTAAATGATAACTTCCTACCGTTTCTTTATTTATGCAGTTATACATAATCCCTTCCTGGACCACAATGTGAAATCCTTTTAATAATGATTCCCTTCTGCTTTTATTTATCCTTGGCGATTTCCTCTGTCTGATACACATTTCGCTGATACGCCGCCATTTTGAAAGCGGTCAATCGATCGTTGACGGGTTTATAAAGCTACATGAACCCGTTTGCAATGACTTGAAACCAATTTTGCGACATAGCTCCCCCATATTTTAAGCTGGATGATATCTAGCTTAACTATTGGGTACAAGACAATTGCAAATCGACCATTCCAAAGTCAGTTTTCCTTCCTTCTATCTTGCTCCAACTCTGTGGGATGGCGACTGAGAAAATCTGCGCCCACATTCTGTTTTCCAGGAATATATTCAATAGTGAAGGAGTATGGCTGAATCAATAATGACCATCTTAGTAAGCGAGTATTTGCATGACGTGATGAGGCCAAAAATGACAGCAGTTGATGATCGCACTGGACCACAAATGGCTTGCCATACAAATAGGGTTGAAACTTATTGATGGCCCACACCAATGCTAAACATTCCCTCTCTATAGTAGAGTAATTCTTTTCTGCCGCGTTCAACTTGCGGCTGGCATAAGCAACAGGAAACAGTTCCTCATTCTGGGTCTGAGATTTTTGCAAAAGCGCGGCCCCAATTCCTACATTGCTTGCATCAGTCCGTACTATAAACTCTTGCGTCAGATCTGGTAACTTCAGAATAGGCCTACTAGTGAGTTTATGTTTCAACTCTGAATATGCATGCTCACACTCTGCAGTCCACTTTATTGTGTCCGGCTTCCCTTTCTTTGTCAGATCCGTCAAAGGTGCACATAAGGTGTTGAAGTCTTTGATGTACTTTTGATAGAATCCTCCTAAGGATACGAACGACCTCACATCCTTTTTTGTCTGTGGTCTAGGTGCATTCCTTAACTTTCCTATATTTTTGGGATCAGGAGCCATGTTTCCATGACAAATTGTATGTCCCAAAAATTCTAATTCCTGACATCCGATTACACACTTTGTTGGGCGAGCAGTCAAACCTGCCTCTCTGAGTCTACCCAGTAACATTGATAGAGAATGTAGATGATCCTCAAATGTTTCCGTGGCTATGAGAATGTCATCCATAAAGTTGGTGATGTTAGAGTTGTTCAAGGGTTCCAGCAATTTCCTCATCATCCTTGAAAATACGCTTGGTGCGTTTTTCAACCCGAATGGTAGTACATTAAATTCATAGTGACCATCCGAAGTGCTAAAAGCCAGCATGTGTCGGATCTCGGGTTTGACAGGAATCTGGTAATATCCCTTACTTAAATCGACCTTAGAGAAATATTTCGCAGTACTTAGCTTCGAGAACAGCTGATTGGTATCCGGTAATGGATCAGCTTGGGTTTCAGTGATCGCATTTAATTTCCGGTAATCGATACAGAGTCGGTGTTCTCCACTTGGTTTTCTCAACAGTACAACACTTGAACTGTAAGGTGATTCTGACTTGGAGATGATTTGTTCTTGCAACAAATAATCAATTTCCTCCTTCAATGCCTGTGCCTTGGCATATGGTATAGGGTAGGTCTTCATGCAGATCGGTGTTGGATCGATGACCTTCATATCATACGTCAATAAGTTGGTGCATCCTGGTTTATCAGTTAACACATCTGCATGTGTTTTAAAAACCTCTTTAACTTGCTCCCTCTGTTCCTGAGTTAACTGAGTACTAATTTTGACTTGTTCATATGTCTCAGTCGGTCTTAATGGATACTCTATTGAGGTTAGTGGTTCATGCTTCATTTCGGTTGCGATAGCCAGAGTCATCATATGGGCTACCTCCGTTGATGTCCTGTCATAATATTTCTTTAACAGATTAACATGGTACACCCTTTCTTTGCCCTTCTTGTCAATTTTGTAATTAGTCCTCGATATTTTCTCTAGCACGTTATATGGACCCTGCCAAACAATCTGCAGTTTGTTGTTACTGCTGGGCAATAGAAGAAGCACTTTTTCTCCAACAGCAAGTTCCCTATCCTTTGCTTTCTTGTTATAGTATTCAGTATGTTTCTTTCTGGCTGTGCGAAGATTGTCATTATCCAATTTCCAGCCCATTTTCAGTCGAGTGGTCAACTCATTTACATACTGAATTGATGAGGTGACACTTTCCTCTGCCTTCTCATCTGTCCAAGTCCGCAGTAATGCTTCCAGTGGACCTTTTATAGGCCGACCAAACAACAATGTGGCCGGTGCCATTCCTGTGGAATTGTGTGGGACTTCCCGGTATGCGAATAATGCAGCGGGTAAGTATACATCCCATGTTTCAGGATTTTTACTTGCCAGCTTCCTGAGAATAGAAATGAGCGTACCATTGAACCGCTCGACTTGACCATTTCCTTGTGGGTGATAAGGAGAGCAATGATAATGTCTGGCTTAAAAAATCCTGAACACTTCTTGGGTTAGCTTTCCCTTGAACTGGGAACCATTGTCCGTCAATATTTGATGTGGGAAGCCTAACCGGGTGAATATGATCAACAATGCCTCTGCCACATGCTTAGAATCTATAGATGCCATGGCTACGGCCTCTCCCCACATAGAGCATGTATCAACTAGAGTTAAGATATAACTATTCCTTCTCTTAGTCCTAGTGAGGGGTCCAACAATATCCACTGCAACTCTCTCGAATGGAGTACCCATGATTGGCATTTCTCCTAGAGTTGCTGGTGCAGTCCCATGCTTGGGGGCTACACGTTGACACTCTGGACAAGATTTCACATATCGTTTGATATCTTCCGTGATCCCTGGCCAGTAATAGTGACAAGCTATCCGTTGACTTGTGGCACCAATTTCCATGTGTCCACTAAATGGAATAGCATGTTCGAGCTCCATAACTTTCTCCCTGTATGACTTTGGTACTACCAGCTGTCCATGTCCTTGAGGTCCTGTACCAGCTTTTCTATACAGTAGTCCATTTTTCATATACAAGTCTCCTTTTTCTGGAGGGTTATGGGCCTTTGGCAATTTGCCACAACAAGGCTTCAATGTGTCATCTTCTGATTGAGCCTGTTTCATCTGCTCTGGCTGAGTGTTGTTAGGATTTTCCTCCTCGTTTTTGGTGCTCGACCTGGTCTGGACTGCTGCCAGGACAACAGGTTTTACTGGGTCACCCAAAAATACATACCTACACCCCAATATCAGCGGGTATATAGGGTCATCTATCACTGCGGCTGTTATCACTCCTTCCACGTAGCGAGATTTCACATTGATTCTAGCTATAGGAAGTGTCATGGTTGCTGTTCCCTTAGTTGCCCCTTGTATTTCCACGGTTTCTGTGGTAATTTGATCAGAGTGCACTAGGGTTGAACTAACAACTGAGTCGAAATCCAGGCCGGTATCATATAAGCACATGACTCGATTGCCGTTCACGGTTACGAGCTCACTCACAGGGGGATGACGGAGGCTATTCTGACTCCCTGTCAGTTCCATCATATCTGTCCTATTCCCTGTTGCTAAACATGCAGCGTGATGAGGGGTTTTCCTTCTACAATCTACAGTGTTGTGGTTGCTCATCTTACAAATTTTGCACCACTTATCTCCCTGTTTGTAGGGTTTCTTTTCCTGAGTCTGAGGGTTCTTGTCCTTATTATCAAATCTTGGCTTATTTCTGTATGGATGATCCTTCTGGTCAAACTGGGTATTCTGCGGGGGTGGCTTATATCCTTCTACCTGCTTTCTTTTTGTTCCTACCAATTCAGCTTGAGCTGCTTGGTATCTCTCTGCACATTTCAAAATGTCTTCCAGCCTCTCTGCTCCTTGTTCCATAAGGAATTTCCTCATTTCTTGAGACATGGAATCTTTCACTTGCTCTAACATAACCATTTCTTTCAGATCCTCGTAGGTTTTCTGATACTTACCTAAACTACTCCATTTCAACAAATACGTTTCTAGCCTAGCTGAGAACTGGTTATATGTTTCTCCAGGTAGAGGTTTAGAAGTTCTAAATTTCTTCCTATATGCCTCAGAGTTCTTTTCGTACCGGATCAGTAAGGCTTGCTTTAGTATTTCATAATTTTCCTGATCTTCTTTGGGGAGTTTCAGAAACACATCATATGCAATACCTCTCAATCCCTGGGATAACTTTAGACTCCATTTTTCCTTTTCCAGTCCATATGTAGAGGCTAGCCTTTCATACCTATCCAGGTACGACTCAATTGCGTCCTCCTTTTCAACAAATGGATCTAGGTGGAAACTCATGGCTCCATTTGCCGTGTTCTGAAAAGAGCTATTCGCAGAATGAGGTGAGCTATTACCATGGGTGATAGTCCCAGCCTGAAGTTCAAGATCAAGCTGTCTCATTTTCAGCTCATGGTCTCTCTCTGCTTGTAACCTCCTTTCTTCTCTCTCAGCTTCTAATTTCTTGGCTTCTCTCTCCGCTTCTAATTTCTTGGCTTCTCTCTCTGCTTCTAATTCTAATTTCTTGGCTTCTCTCTCTGCTTCTAATTTCTTGGCTTCTCTCTCTGCTTCTAATTTCTTGGCTTCTCTCTCTGCTTCTAATTTCTTTGTTTCTCTCTCTGCTTCTAATTGCTTTGCTTCTCTCTCTGTGTACTTTTCACATTCCGTCGTGACATACCGGATCAGAGCGTCACCATCCATGCCAAGCTCTTTTCCCACCTGCAGTGTAGCAGACCTAAATTTGACCAAGTCAGCCATGATGTATCTGTAGTCTAGTAGGGCAAGTGATCTTACTCAAACTAATTTACTACAATATAATTAACTTAGTTAAAATTAAAGTTCAATTAAACTGACTTCACCATATATGAAACAGCTTTCTTTATCTGTACTCAATGGTACTCCTAAAATTATAATTATTTCCTACTATGTTACTCTTTCCAAAAAATTTTACAAAACAAAATTTTCTACACAGCAGAAATAGAAATTTGGCTCTGGAATATCAAAGATATATCCCGCAGACGAGCCCCCACTGTAGCGGGAGGTTATTTAAAATTATTTATTTATGTAAGAGTATGCCAGTAAAGAGTTCTGGTCTTACAAGTAATACCCCAGTCTTAGAAATAAGCACTGGTGTATTGTTATCATAAAAATAGTCAGACTGTGAAAACCCTGGCCCAGTTGGTAAGAAGTAGTACCAGGATTTAAGGTGTCTCCTCCCTATGACTATCTTATGATTACTTATATTCTAGGGGATAAGTAAAATAAACATTCACTGAAACCACAAATGGAAGAAGTGAATAAATCGTCAGGTACAGTTAAAATAGTTTAATAATTACACTAATATTCTATTTCTACTAGTTGGAAAAGAGCATATACATATATATATAAAAGTATTCACACAATTACTATTATGGTCTGTTTAGACTTCAAGATCTTGAATATTAAAGTTACTGCAATCTGCAATCACTGTTTTTAGTCTCTTGACTTTCCAATTAATTGTCATCAGTTGACTGAACTATGGATTTTCACTATTAGCTGTTTTATATATTGTGGTGGTCAGTGTCCTACGTGACACTTATCTGACTCTTGATCCTGCTGACACGGACTGTCCGTTGCATATATCAGTATCGGTAGACCCAGCACTAGGGATGCCGAAGACCAGTTGAAGTTCACTCTTTGGGGTCCTGCACGTTTGTGAGATTGCCTCTGATGAACAACACAGGTTTCTGATACTGGACAGTCTGGTTTGAGTTATTTCATGGAACCTGCAACATAACAGCCTTGGCTAGTATCTGGCTAGACTTGTAGCTGACTAGCACAGATGTCAGACCAGTCAGTCATCAGATGTCACCGTTATACAATCATAGTAAATAAGGACATCATTTCAGTGATATAGCATTAATATTAACATTTCAATTAAGTGTAACTGACTAGCACATAAGTCAGACTAGTCAGTCATCAGGTGTCAAAGTTATACAGTCATAGCAAGTTACATCATTTCAATGATACAGAATTAATATTAACATATCAGTAATAAACCTCATCTGGTTTATTCCGCTCCTATACATCCCTTTCTGATCTATAACTTGATCCTTCCAAATCATATCAAGTACAAATTCAAATACTGATGCTATTCCTAGCATCTACACAAAATTAATACATAAATAAAGAAAGTGAGTGACCACGTGATCAGGTTGCTTTCTACTGAAACTGGCTGTAGAACACTCCAGTTTACCAGCTGTAAATGGGTACAAAGTTGTGCGCTCGAACTAGGGAAGGCAAAGGCAGCGAGGAAGGGGACTAGTCACCTTAACCTCGTAAACTGGGATCTTCCATGATGAAGTTTCTAACACTTCATTTCCCTATGACAATCTCTGCCATGGGACTGCCTTTATCTTCGTAAGCGATAAAGCAATATGATAAATATATCTTCGTTAGGCTGTGAGGCTATTTGTAATTAATTTTTGTACAAGCAAACAATCATCCACAATGCACATGTTTAGATCATATTAAAAAATACAATACATTATATCAATGACTATTATACAGGCATATTTTGTGAATTCTATATGAACCTGAAATAACAAATATTATACACGGTAGTTATCATAATTTCGCTTACCCTCAGACTCCAGACACTTGACTGACAATTTCTGGCGATCCGCTCACACTTCAGATGGATTTAGAGTCGTGGCGTTATCTGCCCTCAGTCTTGTCTCAAACCTCTTTCGTTGTGTGTTCTCAGAGTTTTACCGAAACGCTTCTGCTTTTATTTATCCTTGGCGATTTCCTCTGTCTGATACACATTTCGCTGATACGCCGCCATTTTGAAAGCGATCGATCGATCGTTGACGGGTTTATAAAGCTACATGAACCCGTTTGCAATGACTTGAAACCAATTTTGCGACACATATGTCCACTAACTGATTTTCTGGGCACATCCTCAATGGAACACATAATGTTTTCAATGCTGCACAGATCAGGTGACATTATGCATTGTTGCCAACCAACCTCTCTTGATTGGTTGCCAGTTCTTATATTTGCCGTGTTGTCAATACACACTATCTATTATTTCCAGGTCTGTATGTCGAATGCGAATATTTTTTTTTTTAAATTATGATATGTTTCTCTTCATATTTCCGTTTATTTAATGATTATGGTTCGTTTGTAAATTTAAAACCACCATAGGTGAAATATAGGACAGCAGACGAGCAAGGGAAAGACTTCTTTGTGAACCAGGCGTTCCACATAAGGAAATTGTTATAGTGTTACATTATTTTAAAAACTTTTAAATATGTATCCAACCCCCACACAATATGTTCATTTAACCTTCAATTTATTGCTAACATAACCTCTCGCTTTATGGCTTACATAAAATCTATCTTTAGCGATAAATCATCTCTCGCTTAAATACTAATATAAATATGTCGATTCAGTGCTACACTAATAAACCCATCCCCATAGTTCTAAATAAACGCCATGTCTTGCTACAGTAACGTAAAAAAAAAAAAAATTAATGATGAGAATATTATCATCATCAACATCTCACTACAGCTTCGTGTGGAATATAGGCCGTAAATCGTTTACGTCAAGCCCTCCCGTCTTGTACTATTACGAGTACTTATGTTTTTCCCATGTATGCTTTATTCTTTATAAACCTGTTTCAATTTCTTTTCCAGAGTGTTGTTGAGTCTCCATCTGCGTCTCAGCATGTTGTGACCTATTGGTAATATTTGGTCTAACATCTTTTTAATCAGGCCACGTGGTAGAGATATGATCACGTGACGGTCCCAAGCCCGTAAAAACTGAGAGGGAAAAGATCATAAACCAACACCATCAGCTGAAGCAGCAGTATCAAAAACTATCATGGAAAACAAGGATAATGCTGCAGTCAAGATTAAGTCTATCAATATTGCCTTAAGGGAATATAAAAACAATGAATTAGGCATCTTACCAGAATCCTATAATATCCCAGCTTTTTCTGTCTGTAAATAACGCCCGAAAGTAGTAACACTCGACAAATAAAAGTGCGCAAAACACGGTGTAAAACAAATATTTCTGTTTTTTAATACTCTGCCGAAAAAAGTAATGATCGACAAAGAAAATTGCGCAAAGGTTGGTGTCAATGTGCAATGTGAACGGCGTGCATGTTCAGACTTTGAAAAAAATTATTTTACTACTATAATTAACAGGAATGGGCGTACAATGATCTAAGTTTCACGCTTTTGTTAGAATAAAATCAACTGGTATTTTCCCTAATGATCGGCTACCACGACAAGCATGAGGAATTAAGAGACTTCACAATACTAGGTTCAGCATCGAGAGGTGTGGTGACCAGTTTCTTTCCTCGCTGCCTTTTCCTTCCCTAATTTAAGAACAAAATCATGTGCCATTTGCAGCTGGGTAAACTGAACCGTAATGATACTGTGAATCGAACCCGGCACCTTTGCCGCCAGAGACTAGTGCTCTAACCACTCTGCCAATCGGATGGTCTAGAACTAACGTAGCGACTTTTAATAGCGGGCAAACAGCCGTGTTCTATATTTTGGTCGTTTAAGTATATACCTACCTGAAGCGAAAGAGAGGCCGACCAAAATCAACTTGGCGTAGGACTGTGGAGGCTGAGATACAAAGAGTGCTAAACAATCAACTCCGACACACTCCGACACCACATTCGGGTACTCCGACACACTCCGACACCACATTCGGGTACCCCGACACCACATTCGGATACTCCGACACCCCATTCGGGTACTCCGACACCCCATTCGGGTACTCCGACACCACATTCGGGTACTCCGACACCACATTCGTGTACTCAACACACTCCGACACCACATTCAGGTACTCCGACACACTCCGACACCACATTCGGGTACTCCGACACCACATTTGGGTACTCCGACACACTCCGACACAACATTCGGGTACTCCGACACCACATTTGGTTACTCCGACACCACATTCGGGTACTGCGACACACTCCGACATCACAATCGGGTACTCGGACACCACACTCGGGTACTCCGACACACTCCGACACCACATTCGGGTACTCCGACACCCCATTCGGGTTTTCCGACACACCCCGACACCACATTCGGGTACTCCGACACACTCCGACACCACATTCGGGTACTCCATCGTTCCCAAAGTCAGCTATGACTAAAGGAGGCTACTAGACTGTTCTTCACTGAGGTAATAAGATCGGTTTCTGTTTATAAATCAGTCAGTCATTGTCCACAGTAGTTGTGCACTTTACGAAACAGAGCTGTAATTTCACTTCCATCAGCAATGTCCGGACACGTCAATCATTACATACCTTGTCGTTTATAAAATAATTATATACATATATTAAAGCATCCATTATTCAATACTATTCTCATCTCTAAGGAACACAGAATTTCAATGAATCCCATGTTAAGCCATCATGTTCTGTAATCCGCTTAAGATACATGTGTCTTAGTCATATTTTAAATTTACGTCTCTGGTTCTCTTTACCAAGTGTTTTCTGGCCTCCATCTGACTTTCCAACATAGCGAGTTTCACAACAAAGACTGTATTGTATAACTATCAACAAGTTTCTGCACAGAGTGTCCAATCCATCGCCAGGGTCTTTTAAACATATAAACACTAAAATAAACTAACATCTGTGTAGTTATTTCAGCGCATTTATTCAGTCGTATAAACACATGCTAACTTAATGCATTTCTGCAGTGACATGTGTACACACTAATAAAAATCCTAACTTGAATGGGGAAAAAAAACATAATTATCAGCAAACACAACAGAGGGAGAGGTAGAGTTAGAGGTAGGGGTAGACCACAAGAACACGCGGAGAAGAGAACTGGAGACAGAAGTGAAAATGATGAGGACGACGAGGAAAGGACTTGAGCGGATGGCACGTGACAGGAGGACTTGGCATGTGTTTGTTGAAGACCTGTGTTCCTGGGGGAACTATATAAAATTGATCATCAATAACAAATGTTGAGTGGTGGGACTTTTTGATTTTTCTTAGATTTAACCAGAAAATTAGTACCGCGTTTTTGTAATCTCATTGTTTGAGTCGCCAACAATTCCTAACGTTGGCGGCTATCAAACGAAATATTTACCCTGTCCTATTATTCAGCTCAGCTCACCAGCGGGATTGACCGTAAATATTTAGAACGGTGACCAGATGGGTACAAGGTGGTACTCCTCTATTCAGCGAGGGTGAACAATTCAGCAACGCATTGTCCGCATCTTCAAAGGCAGGCCTGTTCTCAAGCGAGGCGTTTCGCTAACATCAAAAGTATCGGTACTTCAAAGCGGGTTTACTTATCACTGTGAAATTGCGTCACTTCCTACTCGTTTGGCCCACGCGTTAACAATAGCAACACTCATCGGCGCCTCTCCTCTGATATCAGACCCGCCACCGACAAGGTCACTAGAAAATAAATTTAATTGTAGATCTATGAATTTATTTGCGGTGGGTCTTTTAAAGAATTAGTGAGAGGTGAAATGGCGTCACATTGCAGCAAGCTATAAAAGCTACCAACACAACCGAGTCTTCACTGATTTAACTTTCAGATTTTCAAACGGGTTGATTGGAGATTTATAATAATTCACTTGAGGATTATGTGTTCATATTTCGTTGTGATATTGTATCTTCGCTGTCGTGGTTTTCTAGTGTCGAAGAAAAATGACTGAATCTAAAGTGAAACCTAAAGCATTAGATCTGAACGAGGATTTCTTTGCGGCGTACAAGATTTCTCCTGGCCCTGTTATAGGACGTGGGATGAGCGGTGAGGTGATTTTAATTACCTCACCTACTAACCCATCAGTGAAGCGAGCTGTCAAGAAACTGTCATTACTTACTGCTGACGGAGGTATTAGAAGCATGCGTTCGTTTGCTAATGAGATCGGCGCCATACAAAGATTGTCTCATCCCCATGTCATTAAACACATCCTGTCAGCGCGTTGTCCTGGGTACCTAGTCATCTGTACTGAGTACTGTCCTAACGGGACATTGTCCTCTAGACTCAGCGTCATGACTTCAATATTGCGTATCATCAACTTTATCCAGTTGGCATGTGCAGTCCGTTATCTCAGTGACAAGAAAAAACTTGTTCACAACGACATCAAACCTAGCAATATATTTATCGACGCCAAACATGATGTCGTTCTGGGAGATTTTGGCCTGTCATTTTCCATCCTTCCAACAGACACAGTCGTACCTACGAGAGGAATGGGTGGTACGCCGTGCTTCTCTGCTCCCGAGAAATCCAGCTGCAGATATGTGGATCCATACAAGGTTTGTGAATCTTCTATCTATCTATTTATCTATCTATCTTTTCTATTTATCTATCTTATCTATCTATTTGATCAGCATCCAGGATTAGTTTGGCAAAGTCACTTCTACAACGTCCATTGCCTTCCAGTTCTTGAAGGACAGACATTGAGTCACTAAAAAATGACAATGTTTTGAGCATTTGAGGGAAAGGCATCAAATACAGTCCTCATAAGGTATACATATGCTTTCAGTGCAATGATTTCAGCTTCATAGTTGGAGCAAATCTCCCTGCATGCATCAAAAATCTCGTTGGACGAACCTTCTGGATATCACTTCCGATGGCATCAGAATATCTATCTATCTATCTATCTATCTATCTATCTATCTATCTATCTATCTATCTATCTATCTATCTATCTATCTATCTATCTATCTATCTATCTATCTATCTATCTATCTATCTATCTATCTATCTATCTATCTATCTATCTATCTATCTATCTATCTATCTATCTATCTATCTATCTATCTATCTATCTATCTATCTATCTATCTATCTATCTATCTATCTATCTATCTATCTATCTATCTATCTATCTATCTATCTATCTATCTATCTATCTATCTATCTATCTATCTATCTATCTATCTATCTATCTATCTATCTATCTATCTATCTATCTATCTATCTATCTATTTATCTATTTATTTATCTATCTATCATTTTTTCTATCTTTCGTCTACAGTTGGACGTATACTCCCTGGGTGTTGTACTCTGGTGCCTGATATTCAGGAGAGAACCAACCTTTAACAACGTGTATAAATTCATAAAGAACACGCCTGTCATATTCGCCATTCCACAGCCTTTTAGGTATGCAAAGACCTTTCGTTATTCTACTTTTTCATTGTTGCCATTACACTATAACTACCCTAGTTGTTTTTGTTGTTTAATTCATTGTCTTGATCTGACTTTTACTAATTTTTAATGTGTTTTTTTTAAAGGCCTCTTTTACACTACTTCTTCAACATCTTGTCGCAATTTCAGCTTTTCCTTCACGCTCCCCCCTGACTGATGTTTCTTATCCTGTTTGTCTACACTTTCCAGTTCATTTTATTGTAAAGCTACACTAGTGTATACTTAGACACCCTTAAAACTAAATGTCGCATTACATGTGTATTTTAATGTCTCTTCAGGTGGTGTCTGACGTCCTTGTTACATCCTGACCCAGTCAGTAGACCTTCAATTACAGCTTTACTGAACAAGTTACACAGCCTCAACTTCGGCAGGGACCTCATTGACGGACTGTAAGATCATGTATTTTCATGTGAATTCTAAAATGCCCAGTTGTCTCTGAGGCAGGTAAACGTATAGACTCGTTTCATAACCGTCCTATTTACTTGATAATGAAGTCTAGAGAATTCTGATTCTACGAGAAGACCATTACTTTTGTCTTTTTGCCCTAGTGCTGTTATGTTTACGTTTTATCGCTATCGTTTCAAAAATTTACTTATTGAGCTATTTGTCAGTTTCTGCAATTAATATTTATCTGAATTTGTTTTTCATATGTCCACTAACTGATTTTCTTGGCACATCCTCAATGGAACACATAATGTTTTCAATGCTGCACAGATCAGGTGACATTATGCATTGTTGCCAACCAACCTCTCTTGATTGGCTGCCAGTTCTTATATCTGCCGTGTTGTCAATACACACTATCTATTATTTCCAAGTCTGTATGTCGAATGCGAAAATTAAAAAAAAAAAAATTATGATATGTTTCTCTTCATATTTCCGTTTATTTAATGATTATGTGTCGTTTGTAAATTTAAAACTACCATCGGTGAAATATAGGACAGCAGACGAGCAAGGGAAAGACTTATTTGTGAACCAGGCGTTCCACATAAGGAAATTGTTATAGTGTTACATTATTTTAAAAACTTTTAAATACGTATCCAACCCCCACACAATATGTTCATTTAACCTTCAATTTATTGCTAATATAACCTCTCGCTTTATGGCTTACATAAAATCTATCTTTAGCGATAAATCATCTCTCGCTTAAATACTAACATAAATATGTCGATTCAGTGCTACACTAATAAACCCATCCCCATAGTTCTAAATAAACGCCATGTCTTGCTACAGTAATGTAAAAAAAAATAAAAAATTAATGATGAGGATATTATCATCTTCAACATCACACTACAGCTTCATGTGGAATATAGGCCGTAAATCGTTTACGTCAAGCCCTCCCGTCTTGTACTATTACGAGTACTTATGTTTTTTCCATGTATGCTTTATTCTTTATAAACCTGTTTCAATTTCTTTTCCAGAGTGTTGTTGAGTCTCCATCTGCGTCTCAGCATGTTGTGACCTATTGGTAATATTTGGTCTAACATCTTTTTAATCAGGCCACATGGTAGCCATATGATCACGTGACGGTCCCAAGCCCGTAAAAACTGAGAGGGAAAAGATCATAAACCAACACCATCAGCTGAAGCAGCAATATCAAAAACTATCATGGAAAACAAGGATAATGCTGCCGTCAAGATTAAGTCTATCAATATTGCCTTATGGGAATATAAAAACAATGAATTAGGCATCTTACCAGAATCCTATATATACTGAAGCACATTAAAAACGCACCACCTGTATAATCCAAGAACAGAGAGTGAAATGTAAATATAAGTGTGTACAAGTTTACATATTTGGAATCTTTATTCATTTTCCTATGAATCCATGAAGGTCATTAATTTGTACATTTGATTGTTTTGAAATTCATTGCATTCTGTGCAGGCAAGGGAGAAAACCAAAAATACAAAAAAAATGCACGTGCGTTATCCTGCTGGAGAAGCTGCAAGTCTGGATAAATTGTGAACGCAGGAGCAACCAGTGCATCCAGAACCTCATCTCGATATGTCACAGCATTAACATTTCCACGGAAGACGTGAAGAGGCAAGCGATGGTGAAAACTGAATCCTCCCCAAATGTGAATACTGCCACCTCGAAATCGGTTGACACAGCAATCTGCAAAGCGCTCTTCACACCGTCGCTAAATCCGCATGCGTCCATCTGCAAAGGATATGTTGAATCTGTTCTCTTCTGTGAATAGGACAGCATTCCACTGCAGTCTAGTCCATCTGATATGTTGCTCTGCCCATTGCAGGCGCTGCTAACGATGTCTGTGAGTCAAGTTTGGCCCAACATAAGGTCGTCTTGCAGTAAGGCCTGTATCTCTGAGTCGTCATATGACTGTCATTCGAGAGACTTGCCCATGTCTACCCACTATTGCTCTTGCTGTTTGACTTGCCGGGAGAGTCAATTCCTTAGGTGACTCAACACAATATGACGATCTTGCGCAGGGGTAGTAACTCGTGGTTGGCCACTCCGAAGTCTATCCCGGGCACTGCCAGTGATTCCGTAACGTTCATTGAGACGTACAATAGTGCTGTGGTGGCAATTCATCCTTCTGGCAATGGCCCGCGAGCTCATTCCGGTCTCCAACATACCAATGGCTCGTTGGCGGTCGTTTTCAGATAGTCGTGGCATTTCAAGCACATGTACTGGGTATTTTGTCTCAACGGCCTTTTTATACCGAGTATACTGCCAGACACCTGCAGGAAAATAGAGGAAATGCGCGAACAGGGATTGAGTAAGAATATGTTTTCTGAAGTAAGAACATTGAAAAACAGCAACTTTAAATCATCACCCCGAGCAATAAACGACAAGAAAGGCGACACTCTAACAGAACGTAAAGATATTCTGAACAGATGGAAGGAGTACTGTCAAGAAATGTATACGGAAATAAACAAAGCGGCAGATAACAACGTCATGAATGAAGCGGAACGTGAACCAGAACCTACCATAGAGGAAGTCCGGAATGCAATCAAACACTTAAAAAGTGGAAAATCTCCTGGTTGTGATGAAATAACAGCTGAAATGATACAGGCAGGAGGAGAAGGCAGCGCTCGTATATACCATGCATTATGCTGCAAGATCTGGCAAAGCGGAATTTGGCCCAGGGAATGGAAACGATCAATTTACATACCCTTGCCAAAAAAGGGCAACCTGAAACTGTGCACAAACTACAGAACTATAGCTCTTATAAGCCATGCCAGCAAAATACTTTTTACAAATCATAATGAAAAGGATGCAACAAAAGCTAGAAACAGAAATAAATGAAGTACAGGCGGGTTTTCGACCAGGTAGAGGCACTAGAGATCATATATTCAACATGAGGATCATCATAGAAAAGTGTAGAGAATTCAACGTTGACCTACATACTTGTTTCATTGATTACACCAAAGCTTTCGATTGTGTACAACATCAGCAGTTATGGGCTATTATGAAAAATATGGGATTTCCAAAGCACCTTATACAACTCATCGCACTGCTGTACCAAGAACAACAGGCAGCCGTAAGAATAGAGGGGGAAACATCAGAATGGTTTGAAGTACAGAAAGGAGTAAGACAAGGCTGTACCCTTTCCCCTTACCTGTTTAACATTTATGCCGAGAATATCATGAGAAACGTAAGAGATGACCAAGAACACACAGAGTTTGACTCATTTAACATCGGCGGGTACCAGATCCCGGAAATCAGATATGCTGACGACACAGTCCTCCTATCGACCAACCCAAAAGGACTTGAACAATTACGTCTGTCCACCAAAAAACACAGCGAGGCCCAGAATCTATACCTAAACACCAAGAAGACCAAGGTATTGACAACAGGAAGCTGAAATTTTTCGGTCATATAAAAAGACATAATAGTCTGGAAAAAACAGTGATGGAAGGCATGGTCCCTGGAAAAAGGGGAAGGGGTCGACCTAGACGACGGTGGACCCAGGACATCACAGAGAGTCTGAACTTGTCTTTGGCTGATGCAGGTCGACTTGCCCAGAATCGTGATGCGTTCAGAGCAGCTGTAATGGAGACAACGTTCTGGAAAGAATACGTCACATGATGATGATACTGCCAGAACGCGTACACATTTTCAGGGTCATAGCTGTTGAGAATCGTGTTGCACGTGTAACTTTCATCGTTTTCATGTAGTCTGAATACACACCCATGGGTTGAATCTTGCACTTTCCATTCCAGCAGCCATTCGCTCTCTACCTCATGGCAAACACGGGGAAAATCCATTCCCACACTTTTTTTTGCCAGCTTCTCGGCATCAGTATATATAATAGTGGTGCGTTTTTAATGTGCTTCAGTATATAATATCCCGCTTTTTCTGTCTGTAAATAACGCCCGAAAGTAGTAACACTCGACAAATAAAAGTGCGCAAAACGCGGTGTGCAAGCGCAATTTGAACGGGCGTGCATGTTCGGACTTTTTTTTATTTTAAACCTCGGATGTAAAACAAATATTTCGGTTTTTTAATACTCTGCCGAAAAAAGTAATGATCGACAAAGAAAATTGCGCAAAGGTTGGTGTCAATGTGCAATGTGAACGGCGTGCATGTTCAGACTTTGAACAAAATTATTTTACTACTATAATTAACAGGAATGGGCGTACAATGATCTAAGTTTCACGCTTTTGTTAGAATAAAATCAACTGGTATTTTCCCTAATGATCGGCTACCACGACAAGCATGGGGAATTAAGAGACTTCACTATACTAGGTTCAGCATCGAGAGGTGTGGTGACCAGTTTCTTTCCTCGCTGCCTTTTCCTTCCCTAATTTAAGAGCAAAGTCATGTGCCCATTTGCAGCTGGGTAAACTGAACCGTAATAATACTGTGAATCGAACCCGGCACCTTTGCCGCCAGAGACTAGTGCTCTAACCACTCTGCCAATCGGACGGTCCAGAACTAACGTAGCGACTTTTAATAGCGGGCAAACAGCCGTGTTCTATATCACTTAGAGTTTAATAGCGGGCAAACAGCCGTGTTCTATATCACTTAGAGTTTAATAGCGGGCAAACAGCTGTGTTCTATATCACTTAGAGTTTAACAATATTTTCTTGATCGAGCCAGTTTTCTCTCACGGACAGCCGTGTTCTATATCACTTAGAGTTTAACAACATTTTCTTGATCGAGCCAGTTTTCTCTCACGCATTGTCTCGATCAAGAAATCACAACAAAGCAAAATTAGAAATTAAAACAACAGAAAATCTCTGTACTCTTCTGATGAAGAATCGGATATTCACACCTAACAATATTTTTCACAAGTATTTGAATAAGTAAAATTGCCGTCGCTAGCTTCCTGGGATAATCGTTTTTTCTAGAACAATCAACAAAAGACATGGTCTATATTTTGGTCGTTTAAGTATATATCTACCAGAAGCAGTTTTTGCTCATGATCAGCTTTCTTAAAGCCTGAGCTATTATACCCGTTGGGAGCCGCGGTAGCATAGTGGTTAGTGCACTGGTTTCCTAGCTCGGTGGTCCATGGTTCGATCCGCAGTTGAGGTGGGATTTTTTAGCCCGCAAACGGCTCCGGGGTCGACCCAGCCTCATGAATTGGATACCAAAGGAAATCTGGGAAGGTTAAGGCGGCCGGCGTGATGCTGATCACATCACCCATAGTGTGCCGATGGTCAAGAAAATATGGGTCTCACTATATTCCCAATATGCATCAATGGGCGTGTAACGGGATCCTTTACCTTTACCTATTGTACCCGTTAAAACAATGATTGGAGAAGATTAAAAACCAAAAGCAAAATCTTAAACCTTCAGCATCTGCAGCAGATTTAGAAATCTGAGAAGCAAGAGTAGATAAATAGAGTGTAATTGGACTAATTACTAAACAGCTCTTTAATGAAGATTTATTTTTAAATTCATGGTTATCTTTAAAGTGTTGCATTGATAGCCTGTGTCCTGAATATATACTTGCAGATAACTTGTGTTCCTTGAATATCAGCACAAAATTAGGATTATATCAGAGCTGTGTGCTTTCTGTGCTTCTCTATGGTGCGGAGAGCTGGAGAGTTACGGAGAAGGAAATGTCGAAATTGTCCTCTTTTCATACAACATGCCTAAGAAAAATTCTCCGAATCTTTTGGCCGAATACCATCACCAACCAAGATCTGCTTACTCGGAGCAAGCAAGAGGACATGCACACCATCATAGCTGGCAGACGCTGGAGCTGGGTTGGCCATGTCCTCAGAAGAGACCCCGATGCCATCACAAGAACAGCTATGCTATGGACCCCTGAAGGAAAGCGAAAGAAAGGCCGACCAAAATCAACTTGGCGTAGGACTGTGGAGGCTGAGATACAATAAGTGAACCAGAGTTGGGGCACTGTACGAAGGATGGCCGCCGACAGAGCAAAGTGGAATCAATTTGTTGTTGCCCTACAAGACGCCACCAGACGTAATGGCCACTGACTGCTTTGACGGTCGGCGGCTAAGGATCAAAGAAGAAGAAGAAGAATATGAGCAAAGACTAATAATAATAATAATAATAATGATAATAATAGTAGTTGCCCATCGCAAGCGAAGACGGTGACACCTTCAGACTTGAGTTGTGACACATCTGTGCCGTGATGTCATGTGGCTAATTTGTCCTATTTTGGCCCTACAGGCCCTGTCACATACGGGACACACATGGTTAGAGTCGATAGTAGTGTTGTTGTGCCTTCTGCCGTATCAGCTAAATTATGTTCAGCAATGCGAGCGCCTTGAGTAATGTTTGTCCGCCAGGCACAACGATCCTGTGCGATAGTCTCCCAGGAGGAGACATCAATTTTGAAGCTGCTCAAGGATGCTTTCAGTGTGTCTTTGAAGCGTTTCTTTTGTCCCCCTATTGTTCGCTTACCCATGGAGAGTTCGCTGTAGATCAACTGCTTTGGGAGGCGTTTTTCGGGCATGCGAACAACATGTCCGGCCCATCTAATTTGGGCCCTCTGCAGCAATGTGTAGATGCTTGAGATATGTGCTCTGTTGAGGACCTCAAAATTAGATACTCTATCATGCCACTTGATCATGAGAATCCTGCAAAGACAGCTCATGTGGAAATGATTAAGCTTCTTGAGCAAAGACTACTTCTAGTAGGATACACCTAAATTATTAAATTTTTGTTTCTCAACTTTGTTGATCACTTGGCAGCTTTAAGTGGGTACTTAGCTGCCAGTAAGATGTCGGGTGGTTTCTGCTCCAGCCGATGCTTGTTCTTTGCAGGTTGCAGTACGAATTACATGATGGCACAAGTAAATGTGACGTTCGAGATTATTTTGTCACAACATGCTTATCTAATACAGTAGTTATTAGACGCGTCTAAAATACACTTCACGAGCCTTCTTCTCATTTAGTATTAGACAAAATGGTAAAATGTTAAAGTAATTCTAGTTTTGATCAATTAAAAAAAGGGTTTCCTGAGCCACAAAAGCATGAGGTCCAATGTGGCTTCCGAGCAACCCGAAGTACCCAGAACCTGACCTTTACACTCAGACAGCTGAGTGAAAAGGCGATTGAGTATAAAGGTGAGATGCATCGTTGATTCTTAGATCTGGAAAAGGCTTTCGACAAGGTCCCCTGGAGCAAACTTTGGGACTGCTTGGCAAGGAAGAACTTTCCAGTACCTCTGATTCGTGTTATACAGAGCTTCAACAAGTCTTGCATAAATTATGCGAGGACGAGAAACCCTAAGTCAGAAGAGTTCAGGACCACCACTGGTGTAAGACAAGGTGATATCCTGTCATCTTATCTTTTCATACTCCTCATGGACGATGTCATCAAAGCATGTAAGGAGAGGAGAAGACAATATTCAGTGGGGTACTGGAAGATGAGAGAGGTTTGTATTTCAGAGCTGGCATTTGCCGATGTTACCCTGAATGGTAAGTCAGAGGCACATCTTCAATACAACCTGCAAGTCTGGAAGGAAGAGCTGAAGAAGAGAGGGATGGTCATCAGCAGCTTTAAAACTAAAACCATGGTGATATCACGAGAGGAAAGAAGGCATCAGGTGAAAGTGGGAAAATAGGTACTAGAGCGGTTTAACCACTTTAAATACCTAGGAGCTGTCATAGACTGGAAGGGAGGCAAGAGAGAAGATTTGGCTAACCGAAGAGCAGTAGCTGGGAGACTTTTTCAGGCCATAAATTGAGGATTCCTCAGCAAACAGCAAAAGAGAGGTTGGCAAGAAGACGAAGATGGCTGTATACCGTTCGACCTATGTTCCAGTCTTGACGTATGGATGTGAGCCATGGGCATTGACTACAACCCACAAAAGGCAGATCCACACCACAGAAATTAGGTTTTTGAGAAAGGTGATTGAAGTAACAAGAAGAGACATGGTCTGCAACCGGACAATACGTCTAAAAGCCCAGTCCCTGCAGACCTAAGTAGAACAGTCCCAACTAAGATGGTTTGGCCATGTCTGCAGAATGGGAGAAGATCGTTTACAACGACAAGTATGGGAAACTAAGAGCCAGAGATCCAGACCTCAATGACGACGCAGAGTCCGCTGGGAGGACAACAGAAGACAATCTCTGAAGAACCGAGGACTAGAATGGAACCAACCAGGCCAAGAGGAAGACAGCCGATAGGATATTATGGCGCACTCTTTTCCAAACTTCTACATGTCATGGTAGAAGAGGAACGACTTAGTAAGTAAGTAAGGTTTCATCTGTACTTCACTCTCTGTCTGTGGTATTCAGATACTAAACTCTACACCATGATAAAAATACTTTCATTTTCTAATGTTTTTATTTTTATATTAATACAATAGACTCTCGAACTAAGAAAGGTGACAGGGCGTTTATTATAGTGCTTATTATAATGTTGTTTGTTGTAAAAGTTATCACGGCTTAAAATGATCAATTACACAATTGTATGGATATTAATGCTTCACAAAATCTGATCTGCTGTATGTTAAATGTACATTTATACCCAGTGAATTTGTATTTCTGATCAAACTGGTGATCTCAAGACCTAGTATAATCTTAGATGGACGAGTCGAAAGGAAGGTAATGGATACTGTTTGACCTTCGCAAACTCACCATCTGTAGGTCTTTTATAACGCTAACTAGGCTAACCTCATCTTTTAAATTTTGTTTTAGCTTGCTTTTATACAACTTTTCAGAAGCTACAATCTCTCTGCTTCTAACGAATCATATTAAGTTTCGAAATATTAACTTCAACTTTTAAGAGAAATTATATAGATCCTGTAATAGACTAGTTCTGTGCCAATGTCGGCTGCGTTTTCTGAAGTCGCAGCTCTGCATCACATATACTTACAAGTGTAAGTGCACCTGGGGTTATGACAGAAATGGTTGACTTTCGCGACTTTGCTTACAACACATGGCTATCGTTGTGAATTTCTTATGACTGAAAATTTGTTATTAAATAAAGCATGCGTGCCTAACTACCAACCACGTGTTCACCTACGTAAGCAATAGATGCAATAGTCTTCCTCCTCTTCTGTCGTTCACTTGAAATATATTGTCTATATCTGCAATATTGTTTCTTGTATAAAATTCTGTGTCTTTTGTAGTTCATACAGAGGTCCGTATAGTTTTCCTTCCAGTGTTGTTTCTTGTATAAACTCCTCTGTCTTTTTTAGTTCATACAGAGATCCGTACAGTTTTCCTTCCAGTGTTGTTCCTTCTATAAACTTCTGTGTCTTTTGTAGTTCATACAGAGGTCCGTATAGTTTTCCTTCCAGTGTTGTTTCTTGTATAAACTTCACTGTCTTTTGTACTTCATACAGAGGTCCCTACAGTTTTCCTTCCAGTGTTGTTTCTTGTAACTCGTATAAACTTCACTGTCTGTTGTAGTTCATACAGAGGTCCGTATAGTTTTCCTTCCAGTGTTGTTTCTTGTATAAACTTCACTGTCTTTTGTAGTTCATACTGAGGTCCGTATAGTCTTCCTTCCAGTGTTGTTTCTTGTATAAACTTATCTGTCTTTTTCAGTTGATACAGAGGTCCCTATAGTTTTCCTTCTAGTGTTGTTCCTTGTATAAACTTCACTGTCTTTTGTAGTTCATACAGAGGTCCGTATAGTTTTCCATCCAGTGTTGTTTCTTGTATAAACTTCACTGTCTTTTGTAGTTCATATTGAGGTCCTTATAGTTTTCCTTCCAGTGTTGTTTCTTGTATAAACTTCACTGTCTTTTGTAGTTCATACTGAGGTCCGTATAGTTTTCCTTCCAGTATTGTGGTCGTGAGTTAGTCTGCTTCACAACACAGCTTCTGTATAATCCTGAGTAACTCTGACGAAAACCGCGCGACATACATTGTAGAAATTGTATGATACACTAGCCAATGGAAAGACTTCCGTATTCGTGTGTTTACTATAGCCTTGGACAGGCAAAATGGCCAGTCCTCATTTGTGCAACCGAGTGAAGGATGCAAATTAATTACATAAGTAGGAAAGAAGTACCACTTGGAAGAGGTCTCTAATTCTACAACAGGAATGTTACTTTAGAGGTAGGTGTAAAGACTTCCACAAAGTAGTTTATTAAGAGAGATATATTGAGTGGAAATGCTTCGACACATCGGGTTAGTCCCTAATTTAGGTATTTACAATATGCATAGAATAAAATGCACTTAGGAGACTAAAAGAATGTTAGCTAGGAAGATGAAGATTAATTCAGGGTATAATTTAAGCCTTAGATGAATAAAATCGCTCCAGAAATATAAGGGGGAAACTAGTTTTTCATAATTGAACAGAGAGACAAAATATGCCTCATTTTGGGATTCCCAATACCCCGTTAGCCCCCTGCTTTCCGATACGCCGGATGTGCTAGTATAAATAGACCTTGCCCTTGCTAAACTGGGGCCATAAGATTTGAAAAACACAGCGAGCAGAAAGAAGCGGTAACTTGTAAATGAAGACTGCCTTTGCCAGTTGTACCTGAGAGCAGATCAAGTTTGCCATTAACAGCTAGTCTGTGTGTGCCTGAGGGTAAGAAAGATATATGTATATAATTATATGATTTGTTATTAATTCACTACAGTGTGTTGGTAAGTGTGCAGACGTGTTTCTGCAACCATTGTGTAATTTCTGAAGGACTTACCCGCCTGTGTACATTCAAATTAAATTGAGAATGATAGCAGAATTGTGTCTGTAGGTTTGGAAAAGCTTTTAAAGAAATATTTCTTGAGGAAATGGGACACATGCCTGGAATATAAGAAAGAAGGACATAAATTGTTTTAATGTATGGATCAAGGTATTACTTAGTATTTTATACTAGACCAAATCATTGTATGGAGGCGGATCATGGACAGATGGATCTAACTAAGGTTTTGAAAGAAAAGTGTAGTCACGGTGAACTGGATGTGGGTAGTGCTGGTATATATTGTCCTGTGCATTTACTAGCACATTATCTGACACTGTCTATCGTCCTCATCTTGTGTAATAATGGAATAGTGATGGGCCATATAGGGGTTACGTTTATTTTTGTTTCAGGTTCTATCCTGACAACTACAAAACAAAAACTGTATAGAGTCATCCACCTCTGCTGGACTCTGTGGTGCAAGTGTCCTTGTGGTTAACAGGGCCAGATACCTAGCTTCCACCGCCTGGAGAAATTCAAAATACGTGTTCGTCCATGGCAGGAGAGTGACAGATCTCTAAACACAAGATAAGTGGCAAAACAAAGCCACTGATCAGCGTATCCAGATTATAACCCTATACTAAAAGACAAGATGCAAATAAACATACAGTGAATGATGAAAAGTGTGGACATAAATTTACCCATTACTAGCTTCACAGTCAAGAAATAGTGACAAAACTCATTAGTATCATATCAATGTTCTTTAAAAGGAGATAATTAATCAAGTTGATAACCTTCAACAATTGAATGACTTTTGATATTGTTAATTATTTTCAATGTTTATTGATTTATTTTTGTAAATAAATTTGATTTCATTTCAAACTTTCCAGACCGAAAAGAGAAACGGTATAGGCTAAATAAATTGTAAATATTTATCAGCAGTCTTATTTACTTATTAAAGTTGAGTTTATGTTATTGTTGATAAATAATTTTGTTAATACCCCTAGTAGAGACCACAACAACAATAATAATAATAATATAATAATCAAGGGAGGATCTTGAGAGGGAGCCCATAGGGATCCTGGATAATACAATAACATCATACCTGGAAACGTATACAGCTTGACCCTACCTTTGATATCCATACACCCTTACTCTTTTCAGAGAAGGGGGTATTACTTATAAGACCAGACTCTTATCTGGCACTATCCTGGTATCACATGATACAACTTTTTGTCCAGGATATCTGTGGTGGATTTGATGTTAAGAAATGTTGTTGTTATGTACTCTTAGTGTACTGAATGAGGTCAGCTGTGAAGGTCCCTGAGTATAATAAATATTATGGTAAGTTACAGGGTACCTTTCTGCTACCACCTTTATGATCTCACTCAGACTTATTCTTTGACTAGAATGTATGATGATGATGACTACGTTTGGTGTCTAGGGTTATGTATAAGTAGTGTAATGTTGCATTAACCAACTAAACATATACACAAGTATTTTATTATCCAACACAACGCAACAGTACTACAACAATCACATACACACTACACTTTAAAAGACTATCTTAAGTAAGTCAGTGGTTGAATTTTGTGTAACGTTAAATAATTTTTTTCAATTTATTATCCTGACTCTATTTTGTTTGAATCAGGATTGACAATCAAAAGTGAAATCAATGGAATTATTTACAATAATCAATTTATACAATGGATCTTCTGTCCATAATACAAGTATTAATATAATAAAAGTGAGTAGGTGTAGTTTTCTAAATATGATAATACTGGTATATGTATAATGGTAGGTTGTTGGTTATCGTCACTCCCTATCGTTTATTTTCTTTTCATTGGTAACAGGTGAAATTCTTTTATTTGATAATGTCAGTTTTTTATTGTTAATAACTGAAGTTCATAGAGGTTGAGACTTTCAGTGCCGAATGGGCACTTTACTTCGAAGGAGAACCCTGGTAAGTCTTGGCCTAGGCTCGATGGACCATCTGGTTCACTTCATAAAAGACAATGGCCTCCAGTACGTGCCCTAATTATGCAACAAAGTCAGGAATCAATCAGTTCCCACGAGCCTGGTTTTATGTGACTGTCAGGGCCACAAAACCCCTGAAATAAGAAGGTTATGCATCCTTCTTTATAATAAGTATACAATAATATTCCACAGTTAATTACAGGTACAGTACAAACAAACGCATAGGGTCAGCTCTTTATGACAACCTATTGTACCATTATATTTTGAAGTGACAATGTATACCAGTATTCCTCTCCCCTAATGGTTACAACGCCTCTGCAATTCCAACAGTAATCTTTTTCCATACAACAGAATAGGTGTTATGCTCCTTGATGACAATCATATATAATTTTGTAGTTCTACACCTCTCTGATAGGCTATCATATGATGGATCAATCTCTAGGCTTTGCCTAAGTCTGCCATCGACTCACTTACTTACAGTCGTATGTTAGTATCTCACATTCAAACTTTATTTTAAATAAAATGGTTAATAAATTCGATCTTACCACAATTTCAATGAATATTACACACAAACAACGATGACTGGCAGATCTGGCCCAAGTTTATCACTGCCCTGTCCAGAAGTTTATAATATTGGTATTTAGAATTACACTTCTGCTCTCATCGTCTCGTGGCAAGATTTTTTAAAGAAATGGCGTCCTAGCCTAACACTTTTTCCTCAATGTCAACTAAGCTGGCCAATAGAAGCAGACGACTATGAATTTTAAATCGAACTTTAAAAAAACAATTCCCAAAATACTACGTTTACTACTACAAGTATATTTTTAGTGTTAGGTTAGTCAATCCCCTCTCGCCTTCCTTTAAACTACAGCCAATCAAAATCTTGGTACCTTTTAGTCCTATTTACCCAAAGCTTTTTTTTTTCAAAATATGTTATGAAAAAATTAAGCAGGCGTGATCTTTTTTCTCGTCAGTCCGTCTTATCATACATAATATTATTGCCATTATTTTGGTTATTTTTTGTACTAGTGGGTAACTGACACCATATTTTTGCTCAGGACATCATAAGGCATCCGAATATATAATTTTTATGGCCCTATGTATTTTGGTTCATAATTCCATATTTTTTTAAGTTTTTGATAAAGTCTCTCTTTTTTGATAACTCTATTTTCTTTGCTCATCATCAGTTGATAAATATAAGCTCACTTGAACATCACCAGAGCTACATGCTGTGTTGTTGTGTTGCTTGTGGTTTGAGTATGGAATGTCAACTCGACCTACGCAGTGGTGTGTAGACATAGATTGTGAGTATAATATGCGAATGATAAGAAGAGTTCGTGGTGTTGACAAATGGTTTTTTTCTCACACTCATGTATGGCTGGAAGTCATCGACACCAACGACTGTGTACCTTTGCTACAGTTTAATTGGACGTACACACTCGACAGCACAGATAGTGACAAATCACAGGTTGGCATAATACATCATGGTACAGTGGATAAATGGTCTTGCAATGATACATGGGCACTCATGTAGAAAAATAGCATAATGGACTGTCAGTAGACAAGCACTCAGTATTGCCCATATATATATATCATCTGAGTTTACTGACAAAGCACGTCAGATTATAAACAACATTCAAGATGGCTTCTAGACCTAACCTCGTCTAGCGAAGATTCCTTGAAATAATATTCAGCACATATTTTTCATATAATCATATTGAACCGCTAGTACTGGGTTCTCATGTGTAGCAGTGATCTCTGGACTCATCAAGCGATAATACGGGGTATCCCTTTCTCTTCTTGAAAGTCACAAAATATTGGGATACAAGATGGCTTCTCTCGTGAGCTGTCACTCACGTTTGGATACAGATAATGAATCTGTATTAAAGTTAGTCATTCATTAAATGTTCTCATAGCTCTGTAGATTCTATCATGATACAATTGACTTCATCATACAAGATATAGTGCTGCTAGGAATGAATGTCATCTTCATCTAGTTAAATATATTCTCTCAGACGTACAAATCGTGCCTATCGAAAAACGGTGGCTTCGTAAGAGAGTTCATAAGGAGAATCTTTTGTTACCTTGGTATCAGAAATATGATTCTGCCATTCCTTGGCAATAAGAATAAACACTGGGGTAAAGCATACACGATAGGTCTAGACGACTATCACTTTCCCCATAAATACTGAGATCACTTTTTCCGGCGACAAGCCGCTACACAAAAATCACAGCCCCATCAGGGCGAAGCCAAATCACACCTCTCTAGCGACACATCCGCCGAACAGCCCTTTGACCTTTCTAACGACAAAAGACCATATAGTTCGACTTAGATATGTAAAGATATACAGATATAAGACAGACTCGTCCTACCCAGACAAACAATACACATAAATTCAGGCCATAGATACACTGAAGCAAGAACAACCTATTTCTACCCAAACAAAGAATAAATCGCAGTAAAACTGGATTCATCCGCGGAGTTCGATCGAAGTGACGACACTCCTTTCAAGGGAAGTAACTCAATAATGACTTTTCCTTAAGCACTAAAAAGTATCTATTTTGTTTACAAAATATTTGCGAACATAACAAGCATACAAATGTATTATATTGTAAGATATCAAAGACTGCACGTAACAGTCTTACCACACCTCCCGGGAAAAAAAAATGGAACATTTTTTTTTTTTTTGAAATACATCTAGGAGCAACGTACAATAGGCTCACAACGCATGAATAATGCGCAGATGAAAATATCAGGAATAAATATAACGCCTAATATGAGGCTAAGTCGACTTATGGAGCGACTGGTGAGAATGTGACTCATAAACTGAGAGAAATTATTTCTCTACAAGTAAATTTTTCCAGGAAGGTGTCATCAAAGTATAATACAATTCTGGCAATTACACAATGCCTAAAAAATTTCATACCATAATTTCGTATTAGATATCTTAAATTTATGATTTATGAAGAAAAATCATCAAAGCACAGCGGTGAATAAACATCAATGAACCGCTAAGTAGTGATACAATCATTATATTATTAAATTACAAATGTGTATCTATCTTGATATAGAAAGGAACTATTATAAACTAGACATATCAAGAAGTCTAAGACCTAATAGTTATGTGGAATCATGTGGGCATCTTGACAGAATGTCTGCCATCACATTATCTGATCCACGAATAGCTCGCACAGAGAAATGAAAAGGTTGAAGAGCAATTGCATATCGAGTAGACCTCGAGCTCTTCAAATTCTTACTCTGTATAGCAGTAAGAGCTTTTTGGTCGGTTTCTACTATGAAATGTGCGCCCAGAAGGAATCTCTGTAGTTTGAGGATCGACCAAACCATAGCTAATAGCTCACGGTCTAAAACCGAATAATTCCTTTCTGCCGCATTAAGTTTTCTGGAAATATACATTACAGGATGCAGAGTTCCAGAGTACTCTTGCATTAGTGCCGCTCCAATCCCAGTGGATGAAGCATCACTACGAAGAACAAATGTCTTATCTTTAGTAGGTAACACTAAAATAGGTGGTGTTGAAAACAATGTTTTAATCTTATCCAAAGAGCATTGGCATTCCTGAGACCAGTGGACCATATTAGGCGAACCTTTCTTTAAAAGTGTAGAAAGAGGTGCCATGATAGAGGATAGATTCTGAATGAATCTGCCATAAAATTGAATAAGACCTAACAGACTTCTCACCTGTTTTTTAGTCTTAGGGATAGAGATGTTAAGTATCTTACTAGTATTATGGTCCTCTGTCTTTAGGAAACCATGACCAACTCGGTGGCCTAGGAAAGAAATTTCGCTAAAACCAATATAGGCTTTAGAGGGTTTCGCTGTCAGGTTGTGCTCGCGCAAAGTAGACAGCAATTCATCTAACCCTGAATAGTGATCTTCCCAAGTATCGCTGAAAAGACAGATGTCGTCTAGATATGCAATGACATCTGACCGATAAGATAGGATTCGGCGCATCATGCGTACGAATGTAGCTGGTGCGTTCATAAGACCGAAAGGCATAAAATTCCATTGGAACAAACCTCTAGGTGTTGAAAAAGCCGTGAGAGGTTTGGCGCGTTCAGATAAAGGAACTTGCCAATATCCTTTAGACAAATCAAGTTTAGTGAAAAAATGAGATTTGGAGAGTCGAGTAAGTAGCTCTTCCAGTAAAGGCATAGGTTCGGCATCGAACTTCGTTACTTGATTCAATTTGCGATAGTCGACGCAAAGACGTATGTTATTGTCTTTTTTTCGAACAATAACCATCGGCGAAGAATATGCAGAGGTGGATGGTTCGATTATTTTCAAATCTATCATCTCATCCAACTCTTTCTCGACTTGTGCTTGAAAATGTATAGGTATAGGATAAGGTCTAACCCTAATAGGAGTATGGTCAGTTAGAACAATGTCATGTTCAATGACATGAGTTTGTCCAGGGATGTCAGTGAGTACATCCTGAAATGTTTGCAACATAGTTGAAACTTGTCGCTGTTCTCCTAGAGACAAATCAGGAGAGACAGTAACGTTCTTCCATGATTCACTAGAATGAAGTGGGATCATTGGAAGAGGAAGATTTACATCTGAAAAACTTGTTTCCTCATCCTGTATCACGGACAGTGATGAGTAATGACCATGTTGTACTGGAGAATTGTCCGTTGCTTGGAAAATGGGTTGCAAATAATCCGGACGTTCATGGAATTCAGTAAGCATATTGATGTGGAAGGTTTTATGCTTCCCATCAATATCGACAATATAGTCGACATCGGAAATTTTCGATATTATATCGTACGGACCTTTCCAAGAAATAAGTAGTCTGTTTTCCCTACAAGGTAGTAATACAAATGCTTTGTCCCCAGGACAAAGTTGTCGTAAGCATCTCTTCTTATTGGCAAATTGCCTTGCCTTCTGTTTCGCAAATTCAGAAGAAGAAGTTGCTAATTTGCATGCTTCGATAATCTTTTGTCTCAACGCGATGACATATTCGTAGGATGACTTTGTGTCATCGTCAATATTGTCAGCTGTTATGAGATCATGAAGCAACGACATAGGGCCACGCGGACGCGCGCCAAAGACGAGTTCAAAGGGGGAAAATCCTGTATGTTCATTGGGGACCTCTCTGTAAGCGAAGAGGGCCGCAGGTAAAACTCTGTCCCAGTCTTGAGGATGATCCTCAGTTATCTTCCCTAGTAAGTTTTTAAGTGTTCTATTAAGGCGTTCGACCATCCCATTAGACATTGGATGATAGATACTACTTAAAGATCTATCTATCTGCAGAGTAGACATTACTTGAGACATGGTATCTGATATTAGTAGTTGGGTGCCATGGTCTGACAATATCTCTCCGGGGAACCCCAGACGAGAAAATATAAGCCAAAGAGCATCTGCAATATCAGCAGTAGTAATGCTCTTCAGAGGAATAGCCTCTGGCCAACGTGTGCACATATCAACACACGTCAAGATAAACTGATGTCCTCTGGCAGACTTGATCTTAAATGGACCAATAATGTCTATGGCCATTTTTTGAAACGGCCGAATAGGAATGTCTGCCGCCTGAATGGGTGCAGCATGCCGTGGACCTTTGGATTTAACTTCCTGACATACTTTACAAGATCGACAATAAATCCGTATGTCCTTGTTTACCAATGGCCAAAAGAAAGCCGCAAGGACTCTTGACTTAGTACGGGAAAAACCCATGTGTCCAGCACACTGAGAGTCGTGAGCGTGCTGCAAAATTTTAACTCTCAAATTCTTGGGAACCAGGATTTGAGAATGACTTGACGTAATGGAGTCTTGAACCATACGTACAAGTACGCCATTCTTCTTTGTAATCCACGATTTACGACTTGTGTCTTTATTCGGATCACCTTTAGTTGCAAGAATGAAGAATTTCTTCAGAGTGGGGTCATCTTCTTGCTGTTTTATAAACGAGTCACGAGAAATTACCAAGGGATCATCTTGGTTATGCACTTCATTATCTTCAGTAGATGAAGTTTGAGGCATATTAAGAGCCTGAGCTCTAGTGACTACAGCGTTAGCAATCTGCATGTTTTGCCTTTCCCACGCGGAAATTTGTTGCGGAGTGCATTCTTTGACTCCATGAATGCGACCGATGATGAGGTCAGCGATCGGATTCGGAAGAAGACATGCGTGTACATCTCCTGTAAAGAAAGGAGTAGCAATCCTAATGATAGCAGTAGAGTATTTCTCTAATGTGCCGCCAAATGTTACACATTTGACTACTTGTCCAGTGGCACGGGAAGGATCTACGAGTGACTGCCTAACACCAATTGTGGTGCACCCAGAATCAAATAGCACGGAGACTGGATTGTTATTTACTAAACCCTTATGTAAGACAAGAGAACCTCTTCCATCATGCGCGACTGATGCAGGAAGAGCAGGAAGAGGATGGCCGCAGCTTAAAGTAGACACTGTGGTTGGCTCAAATAATGTTTTGCATTGGGGGCACTGAGATGCTCTCCCAAAATCAAAAGCGGCACATGCCATATTATTAGCGTCATTATTGTCTTTACTCTGTTTATAGGCTTCATGGGACTCTTGTTGTGCAGAGTTTGCCTGAAAATGTGGTTTATGTCTTCTGTTTTGAGATCTACCTCGGTTATTATTACCTCTGTAGTTATTGTTACCTCTATTGTAACCCCTATTTGGGTTTGAGTCATAGTTCTCTTGGTTACCATTATCATATTCATTATAATGAGTATCTCTGTAATTGCGATCTTGTTGACTCCAAGACGGATACCTCAGATAGTTTCTATAGTTACTTCCTCTATGGAAATTGCTATAATTGTGACCACCCCTGTGTCGAGAGCTATCAGCTCGTCTCCAGTTCTTTGAAGAAGAACCCTGAAATGATTGGTTACCTTGGTTTTGATAACTATTATGGTTACCTTTTTTATCAAATCTGTTTTGAGGTCCCTGAAATCTGTGTGAATAATTGGGATTGTATGGTGTTGCTGAAGCAACTGGCATACTCTCCTTAATCTTAGTGTTGCCAAAAGTCACGTCGGGGTGTGCAGTGACATATTGGGAACAATATTCTTCCATTTCCTTTAGAGATTTGGGTTTACGCTCATGTATAAATTCAAGGAATGGTTTGTTAACACATGACATAATCTTATCTCTGAGCAACAAATCCATAAGTCCTTCATACGTTTTTTTCTGTTTTGGAAAGCTCAATCCAACGATCAACTGTGAGACGTGCCTTTGCAATGAATTCTGAGAATTCTACACCTGTCTCAGGCACCATCGTCTTAAACAAAAGGCGATAGCCTTCCTCACTTAGCTGGTTTTTTTTTTATCAAAGCCGCCCTAATGACATCGTAATTATCCTTATCTGCTTCTCCTACAAGGCATAACCTAGTCAGAGATTCACCTTTCAAGTTTTCTGCTAATTGGTTAGCATATTGTGATTTATCCACATTATGTGTACGACAAGAACGTTCAAATCTATCCAGCCAGAATGTAATATCGTCACTGGACTGATTGAACGGTGGAACCTTAACCTTGTAAGTAGAAGGTTTACCATTACCACTAGATGCCTGATTAACATTACTCATACTTGTCAATCTCAATTTCTCTAACTCAAATTCATGTTCTCTTATTGCTTTTTTTTCTTCAGCTTCTCTGTCTAATCTTTTTAGTTCAGCTTCCCTGTCTAATCTTTTTTGTTCAGCTTCACTGTCTAATCTTTTTTGTTCAGCAGCAGCTTCTCTTTCTAATTTTTTTTGTTCAGCTTCAAATCTCCTTTCCTCCACCTGCATCTGCAATTTCTTTAGTTCAGCAGCAGCATCAGCTTCTTTTTCTAATCTTTTCTCTTCAGCCAGAGCTTTTCTCTCTTCTGCAGCAGCTTTTTTCTCTTCAGCAGCAGCAGCAGCTTTTCTCTCTTCAGCAGCAGCTTTTCTCTCCTCTGCAGCAGCTTTTCTCTCTTCAGCAGCAGCAGCAGCTTTTTTCTCTTCTGCAGCTAATGCTTTGTCATATTGAGCAACTGCCCATTCTTCTAATTGTTGACCAGTCTTATCAAGGGCTTTCCCTTGTATAATGAAGTATTCTAATGTAGACATGATGTCTAACAATAATACTAATCACCTGAAATAATAATAATACCACAAGTTCTTAATGACTTGATTAATCAGCACACTATCCCAATATCTGTGGGTCACAAGCCTTAATAAGGTCTTGTATAACAGTAATAATAATCAAGTACTGGTTTTTACCATAATCCAAGTGCAGTGCACAGGCAATAGTGTCTTATGAAATATACCTATATAAAACATATGTCAACCAACAGAATACATAAAGTACAAATAAGACTGACAATACGAAAACGTTTGCAGAAATCAAATAAATCAAATAGGGAAATCAATGAAAATAATCACTGAATCTGCAAGGAATAACAACACAAATGACGTCACAGTATATGAATATAAATTGTGAATACAACTAAATAAAAGGAAAGGGGAGACCAACAAATTACAAACAAATCAAAACAAAACTAAAGAACAAAGAAATATTACAAAAATAACAATAATTACAGTCTTCACAGCTAACACAAATAGCAACTAGTTGTTGCAAGCAAATTTCCAATTAAGGAAATTGCACCTAAAGAAAACGCCCACAACGGACCCTCTATCACGTGGGATATTCTGTTGTGAGGACACCGCCCAACCTAAACACAACCCGCTGACATATAAACTAACATACTATACAAACAAATAACATGTAAACATAAATATAAAACATAAATATATAAATTATGTGTATGATAGTATGTGTTGCAAAATAGGCTCAGTTTTACAGTAATGGCAAAGTTATTCTTATGAAAATAAATAAACTGCCACTTTATTGAATTACAAATTCTGGCCTTAAATATTAAAGTTCAACACAATAGCAGAACATAAGAAGATCCATCGATGAAAATAGGACTTCTTAGTTCAATAATACTGTCTTCCTGTTAATATTGACAAGAATTGATCCAACTGTTCTGTGAAACTCTGTAATGTCTAATGTAAAAATGTCAACAACGCTGACCTACATACTGCATTCACTTGACAGGTCACGTGACGAAGTGTTGACAAAGAGCAAACTAATACTGCAAGTGTGTCGTATCAGCCACAGGAAACGGTCTGGTATCGGTAGTCTGTTGACTTCTTAACTTCTGCGAGGTCAAACCCAGAAAGCTGGTCCACCAGTTGATAAAGTCTCTCTTTTTTGATAACTCTATTTTCTTTGCTCATCATCAGTTGATAAATATAAGCTCACTTGAACATCACCAGAGCTACATGCTGTGTTGTTGTGTTGCTTGTGGTTTGAGTATGGAATGTCAACTCGACCTACGCAGTGGTGTGTAGACATAGATTGTGAGTATAATATGCGAATGATAAGAAGAGTTCGTGGTGTTGACAAATGGTTTTTTTCTCACACTCATGTATGGCTGGAAGTCATCGACACCAACGACTGTGTACCTTTGCTACAGTTTAATTGGACGTACACACTCGACAGCACAGATAGTGACAAATCACAGGTTGGCATAATACATCATGGTACAGTGGATAAATGGTCTTGCAATGATACATGGGCACTCATGTAGAATAATAGCATAATGGACTGTCAGTAGACAAGCACTCAGTATTGCCCATATATATATATCATCTGAGTTTACTGACAAAGCACGTCAGATTATAAACAACATTCAAGATGGCTTCTAGACCTAACCTCGTCTAGCGAAGATTCCTTGAAATAATATTCAGCACATATTTTTCATATAATCATATTGAACCGCTAGTACTGGGTTCTCATGTGTAGCAGTGATCTCTGGACTCATCAAGCGATAATACGGGGTATCCCTTTCTCTTCTTGAAAGTCACAAAATATTGGGATACAAGATGGCTTCTCTCGTGAGCTGTCACTCACGTTTGGATACAGATAATGAATCTGTATTAAAGTTAGTCATTCATTAAATGTTCTCATAGCTCTGTAGATTCTATCATGATACAATTGACTTCATCATACAAGATATAGTGCTGCTAGGAATGAATGTCATCTTCATCTAGTTAAATATATTCTCTCAGACGTACAAATCGTGCCTATCGAAAAACGGTGGCTTCGTAAGAGAGTTCATAAGGAGAATCTTTTGTTACCTTGGTATCAGAAATATGATTCTGCCATTCCTTGGCAATAAGAATAAACACTGGGGTAAAGCATACACGATAGGTCTAGACGACTATCACTTTCCCCATAAATACTGAGATCACTTTTTCCGGCGACAAGCCGCTACACAAAAAATCACAGCCCCAGCAGGGCGAAGCCAAATCACACCTCTCTAGCGACACATCCGCCGAACAGCCCTTTGACCTTTCTAACGACAAAAGACCATATAGTTCGACTTAGATATGTAAAGATATACAGATATAAGACAGACTCGTCCTACCCAGACAAACAATACACATAAATTCAGGCCATAGATACACTGAAGCAAGAACAACCTATTTCTACCCAAACAAAGAATAAATCGCAGTAAAACTGGATTCATCCGCGGAGTTCGATCGAAGTGACGACACTCCTTTCAAGGGAAGTAACTCAATAATGACTTTTCCTTAAGCACTAAAAAGTATCTATTTTGTTTACAAAATATTTGCGAACATAACAAGCATACAAATGTATTATATTGTAAGATATCAAAGACTGCACGTAACAGTTTTGTATCGTAATTTGAAACGTGCTCAAGGCTATGTTGCTCGAGTTGGCTTTTTTTTTTTAAATCAACGCGAGACGGCGTTCCCTAGGTTCTGACTTTCTATCCCTCCCCTCTTTTATTCTTTCACTCTCGTCTTGGCAATCCGACTTGACCTTACAAAAGTGTTACATTTAATCTGAAGGACGAATTATTTTTCGAAAAGACAGTATCTTTCATTCGGCTATTAGGTTTATCAAAATCGACATGCGGGCGGGCGTAGGAGAATACTACGCTGGACTCAATTTTTATTTTCTATCTTATTTTTGACTTTATGCACTAGAATATTATCTAATTTAGCTATTGTGTTGAGAATATTGTCACAATATCTTATATTTTAATAACATCTCAACCCTCTCGCGACAGTTGTTTCTTGTATAAACTTCACTGTCTTTTGCAGTTCATGCTGAGGTCCGTATAGTTTTGCTTCCAGAGATGCAATAGTCTCTTGGCAGTGCTGTAGTCACTGGTATGACCAATCAGAAGGTACATTAGAATGTAAGGAAGGTTTCTGATATTCATGCAAACATTCCTTCTAGCCTTTTTATTGGTTGATAACTGTATAATAATACCTTCCTTCACACCGAGTTCCGTGATGGTGCTTCAGAATCTTCTTTTGTGTCAGTTTCCTGTTGTAATACGGTTTCCGAAATATTGTTTTAATTAATCGCATGGTAGCTATGGAAGTAATGAGAATAACACTCATGACTTTATTCTATCAACTTCTCTCTCTTACAGAATAATAACAACGATAACAGTGGTGCATAGCTGGCAGGGGGGATAGTGTGATTCGTTTTCGTAGCAAGGCGGTGGTGCCGTTCGAAAGGTCCTGGATTCGATTCTCCGGTAAGCCAGTCATGTCTGTAGTTTTTCTGTTGTCTAGTTTTCTACCTATTTTTTTCTCACGAGTGCCTGAAACATACCTTTATGTGTGTAATATTTATTTATTTAATGATAAAAAGAAATGATTCAAATTCGAGTTGCTAGATGTAGGCAAGAATTTTTGGAATTAACTTTATTATTAATTTTAACAATTTAGTAAGCAATACATTTCTTATAAGTTCGACACATAACGACCTATCGAAAATAAAATAAGGTAGAGGAATGGGCAAATATGCATAAAAAAACACAAGACATGTAATATCATCCTAACAGATCATAAATAAATAAAAAATGTGTTAGTTTATATATTATATATATTAACGGATAACAAAGAAATTAAAAGAAGGAGCCGGTGGGTGTTATGTATTATCATTAAATTACTTATTTTATGCAAATAACACTGACTCCAAACAGACAGTTACAAGAAATATTTGGAGCTCTGTACATGTTTACAAAATTGGCATTATTTCAGCAAATAAAAAAGAGTATTGGGCAGAGATGTGTGGTGTCACCTGAGCTGTTCAGTCTGTACAGTGAAAATCGATGAGATTTATAGAGTACACGTCGTTTGGAATATCAGTTGGTGGACGTAGCATACATAACCGGCAATGTTGATGATACAGTCTTAATATAAAAAACAAAACAGTGAAAATGAATTTACAGGAAAGTTGGTACAAAAATAAAGAAAGTGAAAATAAAGGCCTTAGTCTAAATGGCGACATGAAATACAGCAACGACCATCTAGAAGCAAATAACTTCTCCAGACTGCCCTATCAAAGTAAATGGAATAGTAATTAGATTTAAATACTTAGCACTTAGCGGGACCCGAAGACGCAGCAATAGAGAACGCAGTCAGCGACTCATAGCTTGACTGCCTGCGTCAGGACCAGCGAATCAGAGCTGGTCAAGACCGCACTCCACCTCCACGTGGTGGTCCTGGAAACAGTCTGGAGCAGTGCAGTCTGGCTGAGCGAGTGTGGATCGCAATGGGAAGGCAAACCCGGTCCTAAAAAATGTCGTGCAGAAGTCGGATGTGTCGACCGAAAGGTGCAGATATCACAGCTTAGGCGTAAACAGACACAACGCAACCACCGTCCTTTTCAGGACGAACGAGGAAGAAGAAGAAATACTTAGCAATGTTAATAATATAGTCCAGGCAGAAGTAGCGTTCCATAAACTGAAAAGTATTTAAGCAGCATATCTTTGTTAATAGAAGTAAGAAAGAGAGTTCTTTAGTGTTATATATAGCCAATTATAATATATGAAAGTGAGTGATGGACAATTAGTTAACAAATAGGAAAAGCTCTGGAGGTCATAGGGATGTGGTTTGACAAAACATTACTATCATATGCATCTCACAAGAGTAATGAAGATCTGAGGTAAGCCAGTGTAAACAGAGGCTCATTATTTTTATGATTAAGAAGCAATCCACAACAGGAAAGATGGATGGGGATGGAATAGATATTAGAACGGCAAAGACAGAAGATCTTGTACGATTTATCATCATGGCGTGGAAAGAAATCAACAACAAAACTGATAAGCAGTGCTGGAGACAGAAAGTTGTGGAGATACATGACCGCCTTCGCCACCGGCCATGGCTCTGAAAGGAGAAGAAACACAGACATGGTACTTGATTATACATCTGGTCAGAATAGTAATAATCTAAACTTGAATCACCTGTCTTCTACCCAAAAAATTAAGATTAAGAAACCAGGAAGATCACTCAAGAAAAAAATGGATCAATGAAATAGTCGAAGTAAATTAAGAACTCGGCTTAACTACATCTTGTTGGGAAGCGCAGGGAAAACACATAATGTTTTAAACGACAGTATAAACTTTAACAGTAAAGGGGAAACCACAAATGTTATTTGGGAAGGAGAATTAAACATGATTTTAGATGAGAAATGAAAGACATTTTCTTGTGCACTTTATCGTCAGAAAGACAAAGTCATGTCATCGTTGTGGTTCTTGTTATCTTTCTTGTAACTTCAGTATAAGATCGATTTTCAAATTTAAAAAAAAGAATTCATAAAATAAACTTGCGTGTTGTGCCTATCACACAAGAGAGAGAATGCGGACGCGAGAGAGAGAGAGAGAGAGAGAGAGAGAGAGAGAGAGAGAGAGAGAGAGAGAGAGAGAGAGAGAGAGAGAGAGAGAGAGAGAGAGAGAGAGAGAGAATTAAGGAGAATTAAAACTGTCAAACAGATCCTTAATGAAAGAAATAGAGAGAGGGAGAGAAAGAAAAATACTGTACATATGAACGTTAGTATTACCATTCTTTGCCTCTGATGAAACAGCTGTGCGCAAATATTTTTAAAAAATCACAGAAAAATTATTATAATTCTAGAAGTCTTGAAACTGTGAAATGTCACCAACTTCATAAACAGACAAAAAAATGTAGCTGTAAGACAACAATAGTAGTTCATGAAACCTTTTCAAACCTGGGTCAGTTTCGTATTCTTGTCTGTAAGCTGTGTACTGCGCCAAGTCTGGAAATTTAGTGGCCACAAAGGTCAGTTCACTCGCCTTAGCAGGAAAAGAACTCCAGTCACCACAAGCATAGACTACCTTACCAGACATAATGGTAAGAGCATTATGTTGTTTTTTTGCTGGTGTCAAAGCTTCTCTCAGAAGTGTCATATACTCATCCGAATAACTCTTGCTATGTTTGAATTCAGAGTTTTTTTTTAGTAGAGATATAGATATACATTTGTACACAGAAGGGTCTCCAGAGTTGTCATTTTTCACTTTATTTTCCCCAACCAGAGCCAACCATCTGGAAGATAAATCACTGTTAGATGACGTCATATTCTGTAGCCAGCTAAGGACTGTCCTTTCTGATCCGAAGTGAATAAGAACAGCAGCTGTTTGCTGCGAATGGAAGAACTGCATCTGTAAAGAGATTTCAATTTTTAACAGGTCAACCTAAACAGATTATTATTTTTAATTTTCGTGTGAAGTATAAAGCAACAGTTGTCCTCTGGTCCAAAATGGAGTGAAAATAGAATTGTCTAAATATCAACGTCCAATACATTGTCTATATCAATGAAATATCGTTTTATGGATAATTTAGACAAGCGTATGAATGTTATTATCGTGAATTTATTTACTAGCAGTCACAAACAAGTTATTGTTTGTCCAAAGCTCTTGTGTGACCTGTAACTGTGCGGTTTTGATAATGAAGGTGGGAATATTGATGAGAACGAAGCTCACAAGTAATGTCTTCAGTAATAATGTAGGCTTCGTAACAGGAAAATCGCTAGTTTGTTCTTTTTACGAGCGGTGTCTGTTTTGTTTTATTTCCACACAAATCAACAAAAATTGGGAACTATACACAAATTTCTGTGTTACAAATCAACTGGTTTTCCATATAAAAGAATACATAAAACAAATCAGCTGTGAAAGACCAACCAAGGAAGATAAAATTAAAGCGATAGAACATCTAAAAGAGCGAAAAACGGCTGGACCAGATGTCATTCCTACAGACGTCATCAAAAAGCAAATATTGACACCTCTAGAGAGATAATGTACTAATTCATTGGTAATGTCTGGGAGAGAGAAGAAATACCAGCACAAAGGACGGATTACTCAAGAAAGGAGATTTGCAAGAGAAAACATATTACATAACCATTGCTGTGAGATTAAAAGCGTCAATAGATTGACAACTAAGAGGTGAACAAGCAGGTTTACTGTCAAACAGATCCTGTTCACACCAGATAGCCACATTGAGAATAATAGCTGAACAAAGTCTGGGATTGAACTCCCCTCTATACATTGGATTTGTGAACTATGAAAAGGCATCTGTCAGTGTACATATAAAATAACTTTGGAAATTGATAAGGCATTATGAAGTGCCACTGTAGGTCATTAATATTGTATAATAAAGAAATCATATGAAGACATTTCTTTATTACGTTAATGACTTCATATGAGGAAATCATATGAAGACATGGGACCTAAGACGCGTCAACAGTGAGGAATGCGGTAACCGACTGTCGTGAGACATTCTAAATCCACATATATAAATTAAAAAGGAAATGTAAAGCCTAACGAATTAATTCAATACAAGGAAAGAAGAATGGTAAAAGAACAGTGCGGTCACAATAGCGTACGCCTGTATTATAGAACGTCATGCTAGTTAAACAAGAAAAACCCCTTTTTCTACTTCGTCTGCATAAGTGTAGCGCTTTCACGTTTACTAGTAAAGCCTACTGCATCAAATAAACCCGTTTCTAAAAATAAAACTAGTACTATATTTCTGGTACGACCTTGAGAGAGACACTGCGTAATGACCTAGATTTAATATTCCATTAATGTCACTATGCACTACGTAAACTAAAAGACAGACGGGCTTAGGAGAGAGAGAGATGTACGGAGGAACGCATACAATACTACCACCGTCTCGCGATATGAAATTAATGTTACCCCACGCGAAAGGCATGCAGACTTGCTTTTTTTCAAATAAACAGGGACAAAAAACACTACCAAAACGAGGTTAGGTTTTAAAAAACATGGTTAATGCTTATTAGGAAACATGACACAATACTGTTTTACGTCTGAAATCCTGACATTAGCCTGACAGTACAGAAGACACCCCATCGTATAGAAGTGAACGGGTGGTAGAAGAAAATACATATTTTGAACGCAGCCACTTAGCTCCATTAAATTTATATATTTGGGTGCCTTAGGACTTGCTGACAAAGAATATGTTAGGTGTTAAGCAAATAGTCTAATAATTAAAAATTATAGCCAAAATGCTATAGTGGTGTTGTCTGACAACACAGGATCATATTTGCTCATAATGGCGTGTTGGGACACTGCTTTAGAGGAAATGAGGCCACCACGTTAAATCCGATTTGAGTGGCTAGAATAATATGTAAGGCGAAACATGATTAGTCGATGGCAAATACTATTTTTGGTTGTTAATGGCAACGATAGGAAGGGTACTTTTTTCAAAAGCTTTTGTAAACATGGTCTCATTGGCTAGACCATTTAATATAGTCAATTAGGAGCGTCTGTTCAGTGCCACTTTTTGAAAATACAATTTGTAAAAGCAAGTGCGTTGAGATCCAGCTCATATTTTTCTAATAAAAGCCTGGGACAGAGGCAGATCGGAATTGTGCCATAACTCATCGCCAGTCAACGTATTTGTTTAATATTTCCGTGAATTGTAATAAGCTAGACATATTTGAAATCTTTTTGATGACAATTGAATGTGAATTGATAAATTTATGTCTGTATGTGTGTGGTTCAGTAACAAACATGAGGCAAAGCCTAGATATTGCTCCCCCATGAACAAAACTTGTCGGAGAGGAGTATAACTGCTTGGGATTGCCAATTAGTACTATGACACCTATCTTATTGAATAGAAGGAAATAATGCTAGAATTGCAGAGGCGTTGTAACCATTAGGGAGAGGAATACTGGTGTATATTGTTCATGAGAAGCTAGCAGTTGGCCTACCGCGCTGAACTCGGTGTTTGTTATGTATTGTGCTTCAGTGTGGAAATAGATTATAAATTAGTTCTGAAGTAGGCGGTACAACCTTCTTGATTCAGGGACCGTGGTACTAAAGTATTAAAGCAGCACCTGGTCTGAGTTTTGCTGAATCCAGAGGCTGAAAGCATACTCCTTGGTCAAGATATCGACCAGTGTTGTTTCTCAAGAAAACTGTGAAGCAAGCGAGCATAGGAGACTGTTTCCTGCCGCCCACACAGAAGTTAAGATTACGTTGGCCAGAGCAGCTCAATCTTGTGTATACCGCCCCCCCCCCCCTCTGAAAGTGACTTTACATAAAATTAAGAGGGACATTTATTTGTTCCAAATAAAAAAGAAACTGTGAACCTTTCCAATATTATTTCCATCAGAAACAAACACTTGAAGTCATGATGACAAACGACAACCTCGCTTGAATAGCCAGTATTACCCCATAGTACCACATCACAACTTACACACATATTGTAATAATAATATATGTCAATACAAAGATCCTATCTATAAATTGTGTACATACAACTTGTGATTACAATTGATTGTGATTCCTGGTTCACTTTGTAGTTGAATCAGGATATCTATTATTGAAAGGAATTAATACATATTTTAAAAGTAACACTTGACTTATTAAGATAGTCTTATAGAGTGTTCTATGTATGTGAGTGTCACAGTGTTGTAAAGTATTGTGGATTAAATTAAATTGTTTATCTGTCTGTTGGTTGTTGTGAACATACACTTCAACACTATCATAACCCTAGACATTCAACGTAGTCATCACAATATTCCAGAATAAGTCTGACTGAGGTCTAAATGTGGTAGCCAAGTAAGGTCATCTGTAATATACCACTCTTATTAGATACAGATACCTTCACAGCTGATCTCAGTCAGTACACTAAGTCCCCTATAAATATTTATATCATCCCACTTTACCACACCGACCCATAGAATACTGTTTGTGTCAGGGTCAGCGAACCAGAGCTGACCAAGACCCTACTCCACCTCCATGTGGTGATCCTGGAAACAGGCTGCATCACTGCAGTCTGGCTGAGAGAGTAGAGATCGAAGTGGGAAGGCAAACCCGGTCCTAAAGAATGCCGTGCCGAAGTTGGATGTGTCGGGCAGAAAGGCGCAGATATAGCAGCTTTGCTGTAAACGGGGACACAACGCAACCAACGTCCATTTCAGGACGAACGCAGAAGAAGAATATGGACACAGTTGAATAAAGAACAAGAAGAAGGTCATAGGCAGAAAAGAGAACTGGAGAGAGCGACAAAGAAATTCATAGAAAGAGACAGCATGGACAAGGCATGGACAAGCCTTGAGCAGATGGCATGAGACAGGAAGATTTGTAGAAAGCCTATGTTTCATGGGGAGCTGAAGTGTGATGACTGATGGATATTGACGTGACCCACGCAAGGGTGTTCCTAAGCGACCACGAGATTGACCTATAGAAATGAAAACGATCGTCCCTTAAAGTTGATCACAAAATGAAAAGTAAATAACACTATACTCAAATAGTTTCATAATCCTTCATTTTGGCTGGTAGAGACGTGGCTAGAATACCAATATTTTCAGATGTCAAGAAATTCTGCAAATGTATGTTTGGAGTCAGACATTAACGTTAAGTATGATGGAAAAGAGACCGTGCAATCGTTTTGATAGTTTATTTTTCATTTGTATGTTTTTGAGATAACTGATATTTTTGAATATGCAATGCGAAAGTGTATTCTTTTTATGGAGAAGGATGCAATATATAAGATATACAAGTAGGCTAATGTATGAATATGTGGAAATTCTTTGCGTTATATCTGTTAGTATCCAATGGTTTGAGTGACAAATCACGTTGTCGTAAACGAGAAAGCCCAATAGTTTCAGACTTAGGATACACTGACTAACAAAAAAAAATTTATTTTTTCTTTCTCCAACATTTCTATGTTTTTCTGGTCAATTTTAATGCGCTGTTTTTAAATCTGCAAACCGTTTTTCTCTACCAGGTCGGGATCTCTAGAAATACGCAATTCAAGTTTTTTAACAACGCATACAGTATTACAACATCATTCATACAAGAAGTGTAACAGTTATGTAGGCTTGAATTTCTTTGCAGTCGACTTTCGTCGGTGAATGACATGTGGTACATCGCGATGAAGCATTCAACAATAATCGGCAAGCATGGTCACACTACACCGTCCTTGATAGCGTGACTCCATTACGGCGATATCTTGATGGAATCGTTCTCCACGTTCATCGCTGACTTCGCCAAGGTTGTCAGGGAAAAAGTCAAGATGCGAATCGAGCAAATGGATTTTGAGGGACATGTTACAGCCCATAATTCTGTATGCATCTATGCACTGCTTAACAATATGCACATAGTCGACAGATTTGTGATTTCCCAGAAAGTTATCGATGATCGATTTGAATGCCATCCATGCGCGAAGTTCACTACCATGTAACAAGTTCTCGAATTGTTTGTCTGCAATAACTTTCCTAATCTGAGGTCCTACAAAGATACCTTCCTTTATCTTTGCATCGCTAACTTGCGGAAACTTTTCTCGAAGATAAGTGAAAGCTTTGCTCGTTTTATCTAACGCTTTTACGAAATTCTTCATGAGCCCCAACTTTATATGTAACGGTGGTAAAATGATGCTGTCTTTGTTAACTAATGGCTCATGTATTACATTTTTATGCCCGAGCTGCATACGATCCCTGATAGGCCACACCTTTCTTGCATAATGTTCCTGTCTGTTGCGGCTGTCCCATTCACATAGGAAGCAACAAAATTTAGTATACCCAGTCTGCATGCCCGTGAGCATTGCAATGACCTTTAGGTCTCCACAAATCCGCCATTGGTAGTCATTGTACTTTATTTTTGGGAAAAGTATAGCCATATTGTCATAAGTTTCTTTCATATGAACAGAGTAGGCGACTGGAATTGATGAAAATAAATTTCCGTTATGCAATAACACGGCTTTTAGACTAATCTTGGAAAAGTCGATGAAAAGTCGCCATTCGTTGACTATGTGCTCATGACCGAGGTGCACCATTAGACCGTTTACATCTTTGCAATAGCAAATGCCATCATCCATCTCAAAGTATTGAACAAGTTCTCTGTGTCTACGACGAAATTTAGATATCTGAGTATTGGGCGCTAAAAGATTCCATTCTTTGAGTCGTGAACCGAGTAATTCCGCTTGTCCTTTGGTAAGAGCGAGATCACATATTAGATCTGACAGTTCTGAATGGTTAATTAAGTGAACACCATCATTCACCGGTATATAATCCGAGTCAGAATTAGTTTCTAAAGCAGATAAACTATCACTTTCTGATGGTTCATTCACGTCCAACGGATATTGTTCTGGTGGAAATGGGATTGGACATGTGATTGGATCATGAGGCACTGGTTTCGAAACCAATTCAATATTTGGATAAACCACAGACTTTCTAGTTTTAAAAGTGAAACCATGGATATTTGTCAAGCAGAAGTAACAATCAGTAGCGTGATTTGTCGGTTCACGCCATATTACTGGCACTCCAAAAGGCATCGACTTATGCTTCGGCGATTTTCGTAACCAACCTGCCAATGTATTTGCACAAGTCGAACAAACTGCATTTGGCTTCCAAGATTTATTTGCATCATCAACTTTCGAATCGAAATAACGTTCATATGCTTTCTTTAGTAATGGTGTAAAGTTTTTCTGGTGAACACGATCGGTAAAATATCCGCACACGTAACAGAACAGATCAGCCGAATTTCTACAACTTCTAGAAGCCATATTTCGCTCAGAATTATTTCAAAATACAGTAACTATTTGAAAAATAGCGTAACATATGTCATGCATCTTTTAGCAGTATAAAAAGTAGAATTATTTTGCATTTTATTAATTTTTAATAAGTTATATAGTAAAAATGAAACGGAGCAAATAACGGTTTCCCAAAAATATATTTATTCCCAAATATCTTAAGAACCCGACGTGATAGAGATAAACGGATTTCAGATTTGAAATCAGCGCAAGAAACTGACCTAAGAACACTTATTCTTATATAAGAAAGAAAAATGTTGTTTGTCAGTGATATCAGCGACTGAGAAAATGTGAGTATAGGCTGGACAGCATGTGATGCCTTGCGCATAAAAACAAGAAATAAATAGAAGTCTTAGCTGTGATTTAGCTAATTTAATCAATATAAAATGTTACTGTGATTACATGTTATGTAAGTTGACTACTGTTGTCGCCTTGACAGGCTGCTTCTAATGGTTAATGTAACCGTACGTTCCCTGCCATAATGTAAAACTAGAGTATTAGTCAGATCTATAAATAGAACACTAGACATGTCTGCTGACGGAAAAGAAGCCAATCCGTGAATGTTAACCGCAATCGAAGCTTCATATGAAACGGGCTTTGTCATTTCCATCATCTGAGATGCGCAGAGAGAAGCTGGCTGTTGAAGTCTACTCAAAGAATATCTAGGGTATAAAGTCCACAAATTTTGTTCCACATCAGCGTTACTTTGCCTGATTCACTAAGTCTACTGCTGAAAGGGTTGTAAGCAACCAATAACTACAACGCATGTCAAAGGATACTACATTAAATTTTCTAAGTACATGGGTGTGAGGTAGCCACTTCGACACAAGTTTACTCAACCACCCTTGCCCCTGTCACATTAATAATATATTCACTAATAATATATTCAATATTATTACTGACACTTTTCTCTTTCTCATGAAGGAATGTAAATAATTATTTTTGTTTGTGCTCAAAAGTTTTATTTAGTTACTTTAAAAAAAAAAAAAAAAAAAAAAAAAAAAAAAATATATATATATATATATATATATATATATATATATATATATATATATATATATATATATATATATATATATATATATATATATATATATATATATATATATATATATATATATATATATATATTATATATATATATATATATATATATATATATATATATATATATATATATATATATATATATATATATATATATATATATATATATATATATATATATATATATTCTATTATAATGTTCTGTACTAAGGTGCAGTGTCATGTCTGCTTTAGGTACTGACCTGAGGGATGAAAGCTTGGACTTTTCCACCATGTAGAAGTAAGTTTGGCGTATTTGTCTTGAAACATTCCCCAACTAACACAGCATCCTGGCACGGAAAATGTAGCATGAGAATACTTCCTTTACCTGGCTCTTGTACAGCGTACATCGGCGGCAAGTAGTTGACATTAATCTAGTTACCACAGGCTTCATCGTATGTTGGAGGTTCTTCTAATGGATATGACTCAGTCACTTGATATGTATTCGGCATGGCTGTTGCTTGCGGTTTTGTAACTCCTATTGCCTGATCCGCAGATGGTGCTGAAGCTCCAGATGTCGCCCGAAGTTTTGCTAGTGCCTCTACTGGATTATAGTTGGTGACGAAGGCCGTCAACGGCACGAAGACAGTATTGATAGGAAACCCGGTGCTTGACTTGTCAAATGCCTTTCAGAACAAACAAAAAAATGTTTGTTATGACTGTTTTATCAGAAACAATACCTTATAGTATATGTCAAATTAATAAATAATATACCATCCAAATGTAATGCGTTCAGCAGGCGTCCACGTAGCCAAAGCAGTCAACATCAATGATTTTATGACACTTTTCGTTTTTAATACAAGCTGACTCATAAGTTTTTTAGGTCACAGTCACTTCATGATGTTTAAAAAAAAAATCAATCAGAAATGAAAACATTTGTATTTATATTCCTTTAAAAAAAATAAATGGAATAATTTTTCTAAAATGCCATATAATCGCATAAATTCATTAATATTTTTGGTCTGATTGTTTCTCTTAGTAATGACAAGTGAGGGGAACAAATTATAATCTTTAAAAAGGGAGGCTAAAATTAATTTAAAGAGAACGCTGTCAGAGGGTGCAACAGTTACGTGAGCGGTAAATAATAAGGAAGTCATTAAACTACTGGAGACAGTAGACGACGTTTAACTAGAAAGAAAAAAATGACACGTTTGAGAGCTAGACAGAGACAATGAACTAAATTTTTACGCAATTTTAAAGATTTGATCTTATTGTTATTGTGGAGCTGAGTCGACATTCATTGCACTCTTAACCTTGAGAGAAGCCCCTACCGGATTTCTCACCATGGATCACAGACCCATCAATGGCATCAGTATCTCCGGCATGATCATGTATCAGCTGATTAAGTTCCAGTCCTGCTGTCCCATTGTCCCAAGTTCTACACTCTCTGTCAAAGCTGATGATGACTTGCTGGTAGTTAATCCAATTCTCATCTGACTTACTCCATTCTTCCCCTTTGAATATATTTTCAACTGTGGTCACCAGCGTGATTGATACCTGCATGGTCACTCCTGATACAAGTAAGTTGTAGAATGAGTCAACTCGAAACCGACACAGTGTTGGGTTTACAGGTCACCTTGTCCAGAGAGTATTGGGGCTCTGACAAGGGGTAATGTTGACGTTGAGTGAGAGTGTAAATGTCAGGTGCGCAAATGCATGGACTGTTCTGTAAAGTTGACTAATAAATCAGGCACACACTCACTCATAGTTAAAAGTCACTGACGTATACTACTGTGGACGTTTTTGTTCATGGATTTAATGAGACACATACTGACATCACGGTTACGATCACTGGAACAGGTTGACAACAACATCGTATACTTGAAAAGTGGTCTGCAATATCAAATAGGCATTCGTGTCGAATATAGGTAAAACTGGACTTTAGTAAACAAGCACTCATGGTCCTAGTTGTCTGGCATCTCAGGCCCTAACTGATTAATCGCATCAGTTAGTGTTAGCAAAGGTGTTTATCATAAAAGGCTCCCTGGCAGGACCTCTTCTGGCTAAGTATTACAGTTCGTAAATTAGCAAGTTGAATGACGACAATCTTCAATCATTAATAATAGGACTTATAATAGAAAGATCTCTGTATCGTCCTTAGATAGTAAGGGCATTCCTGTTCTCTGGACGATAATCCGCTAGACCAAAATCGGGGTCAAAAATGGCTCCATCTTGCGTAAGCATCGCTCACACGGAAGGTGAATAATGAAACCTAATAGAAGGCTATGTTCCTTATACAAATGTGCATATTGGGCTCTGCATGTCCGGTAATCAATACTGCTGCATATATCAAGCTTTTGTGCTGCTAGGTAACATGCCGTCTTTATATATATTGAACAAATCATATGGACGGACGATATCATGTCTGCCCACCTAGGCATAGAAAAAGTTCAGAAAAATGTCTTCGTTACCTTAGTCATAGAAAAACACACTAGCACATATCACACGCCATCACTTGGCGTAACGAATGAACACTGGGAAAACCACTGACATAATAGTCATACAGAGAAACAAACTCCTTCCCAGAATAAGACCACAGAGACCAATCTTCGGACTTTCCTATCCGAACAGCGTTCAGCAGAACCGACATGACGGAAGCCTCGACGACAACCACACTCATTCACACATGCGCAGAAGCGCGCTTGACCCCAGAGTTCAGCTCCAAAATAGGCCGACGTTAGACATTAAAAGATATAAAGATATAAGACTAAACCGCCTTAAATAGTCAAGGAATAAACATTAACTCGGGTTATAAACCTTTTCAAGCAAGACCAATCTGTTCTGTTCAAACAAGGAACAAACCGACGTAAATCTAATTCATACGCCAGAGAAGATAACGAATATAATAAAATATAACATCAAACCAATCAAGGGTTATTTCCCTTAGATTATCAAATAAGTACCTTTCATCAGACAGATAGATATTACTTTAAACATATATTGCCTACGAAGAATCTGTTGGTAACAGTGATCATTGTCTCTGCCTGTGCCATTTATGACACCCCCCTCTTTATTCTTGCTCCTGTAATATCTGCTATGATTCCATGCAAGGGTTGCCGTTTGCATGTGGTTACTCGCGTATAGATTTTATCTAGTTATCATAAGTGTGTGTATATTTTGTAATTATAGCTATCAAGTGTCTGTATGTGCTGACGGGCTTACATGTTCGATGGAAGATGAATGGTGAAAGGTAATGTAAATAGGGAAATTGTTTACACATGAAACTGTGCAGTTCTCACGGAATGAGTCAGAAAAGCGCATACCATAGGTCTTTCATGTCTTATACTGACGGGTTACTCGCTCGTTATATGTAAATATAAAATTTGTAGTCATAAAGTATGTGTACTAAAGCATGTATTACGCCGCATCAAATTTAAGGTCACGTGTGCGGAAGTTTAGGATCGATTACAGAGATACGTGAACGGTAAATTCAAACCACAATGCTGTTGTCATATTCAGTAACTTCGTGGCTCCATTATTTTTCTGTAAATTGGTCACATAATAAGAGTTAAGTTCAACTCCTGCATTGTTACATAAATCCAGTGTCATGTGGAAATGGAATTGAACCAAGAAAAACTGGAATAATTAACCCTTGCTACAGAAACATAATCTCTGAAGGACCGAGGACTAGAATGGAACCATGCCAGGAGGAAGAAAGCTGAGAGGATAGTATTGCGCTTTCTCTTCCAAACCTCTACACCTCACGGTAAAAGAGGAACGACTAAGTAAGTAAGTACATAAACATTTAAGCTGCTGATAATATTGTACATCCAAAATAAGCAAAGACATGAAATAAAGCTGTATTTAAAAAAAAAAAGCTAACAAAACAAAACAAAGTTAGTAAACATGAGGTAAACTAGAACATATAAGCTTTTGTGTTGCCTTTTTTTAAATATTAGATTTCCTATGATGCCAACCTTACCGGACCCATGTAATTTAGCTACAGTTACTTCAAACTTTCTTTCAACTACAATGAAGAAATACGAGAAATAAGTATATTCACAACATAACACAGGTATTATCACTTGAATCATATTCTGTTTCAATACAGTCAGAAATGATATAATCAATACAGACATTAAAATCACCATTACTTGTACCATACAATTCACGAGTTCTTAAACAATTGTTTATAAGAATTACCTGGACTCCTGATGCACATCTTACATAGTTTATAGATCTTGAATTTGCTGTCAAAAACAGGTTTCCGCCAATATGATGTGGTTCAGAAGGCACGGTCGTTCCCAGGGGGGTGGTGCCGATAGTGATAGGAATACGAACCTCCAGGTCCAGTCCAAATGGTATTTCTACTTCTACTTTAACGTAATAGGACACCTGGACAAAGGTAGAATCGAAGAAACATAAACGTAAACTCTCATGCTCAAGTAAAAGGATGTCTGAGTGCATCTGTAGGCAAGGGAACCTGATTCAAAACCAGGTTCGTAGCACTCAAGTCTACCCATTTATAAAGACGCGTACCTAATCTGCTCGTGAGTTAGCGAAGAAAAAGGCACCAAGCTAACGATCTGGTCACTCCACCTCATAAAATAGCTGAGACCTAGGATAAGTGCAGTCTCTAACATTTCACTCCCCTAACGCAGTATGTGCTATGGTACAGCCTTTACATATAAGTATATGGGTCTATATATGTGTACATTTATTTATTCGTCATGACACTTCAGCTTCCAGTGACACATAAATCTTCTGCTAATTTACGCCTGTCCTTCATCTTTTCAAGGTCCTTCCATGTCGTCTTTACTACCTTCCTGCATGTTTCCTTTTTCTTTTTTCCATAAGTTTGTTTCTCGTTTCTCTCTATTCTCTTACCCAGAGTTCCAGAATAAGAAGTGCCATGTGAAGCTGTCAACTAGTTTCCTCAATGTCTGACGTTTCTAACACCAACATTTTGTCCTCACATATTGTTGTACTAGTATTTTTCTGGCTCTTTCCCTCAGTGTCATACTGGTAATTATATCTTACAATTTCAGTCCTTCTTAATCTGCCAAACAGGCATATATGAATGTTTGAAACTTCTGTTATGCCCTTTTGTTGTTATTATAATATTACTTACTGCTGTCCCAACTTTGCCAAGATAAAGTACATGTATGAATCCACAGCCTGTAGCAGTGTTTCTCCCTGTGACATTTTGCCGCATTTATTCTAAGAATTATTGACTTTTCCCTCTATATTATCGAACTCAGTTACTGCGACATCTAATAAAAGTGTTGTCATTATACCAAATACCTATAGGACTTGATGATCACACTATTTCCCATGGAGGGAATATCTGTTAGTCCCACTTACTTCAAGTAGTCTTTTTATATATCCATAATATTCCAATAATCTGTTCCGAAGTCTTCTTACTGGTGTCTTCATGGGTATTCTTTTTTGCTTACTGATTGTCCGTGATGAACTTCCATATGACAGGATCGCTTTATATAACACTAAAGAACACTTTTCCTTCCTTCTATTTGCAAACGTTTATTGCACAGAATATTTTTCGTTTCCTGGAATGCTGTCTTCTCGTTTCTTGAATGGTGTCTTCTGGTTTCCTGGAATGCTGTTTACGTTTGACAATTTTGTATATTTATGTTTTATGTGTCTTCAATCTTATTTTGTGTCAACGTATTTAAATGGTTAAAAAAATGTTTCATTTTCTTTGATGCTGCGATATTGAGTATTCTGTGACTTGGAGATGACCAAACTTTTGTCTTCTTGCTATTTATTTTGGTTAATAGTTTTACTTTTTTTTTTACACATTCATTTCGAAATTTTAAAAAAAGAGAGGGTGGGGAAGGGGTTGGTTGAAAAGTACAATTTACGAGAATTAAAATTCACAAACGCTACAAGTCGAAAGTGCTTCCGTTATTTTGAGGACTGGGGTGTTTGCCATAACCTTGGCCTAATTTCAATCGGGACAACACCCCGATGCACACAGAAAGCGTGACAGACACATAATGTTCAAAATAAAGAGAAAACATAACTTTGAACATAAAGAGAAAACTGTTCATTTGGAAATGCCGGGGAAAAGCTGTATTCTACTGTTATAAGATACTTTGTTAATCCTGTTTAGCATTAAAAACATAATGACAAAATATCAACATGTTACAGTGCTTCTTTTCGTTTTTGAGTGCATAGCTTTAATGACAGAGCCAAGCATGTTTTCCAATATAGTAAGGTTTATCGTCCTCCACCCTGTCTGGTTCATCATCTTCCAAAGCCTATCCCATTAAATAAATTGCGAAACAGTTCAGCAACGGTTAAAAATACACCAGGAATGAAGAGAAAGTAAGGAAAGTAGGGGCGTTTTCATTAAATGACTGAAAATGTGAAGACAGTTCAGAATTTCCATTGATCGGCCATTTGGTTTAGCATAACAACATGTATGTACCTTTCCCTGTTGTAAGACACTGTTGTAAATGAACGAGCCGGTTCGCCAAGCCGACAACAGACAGAGATAACATATTGGAGACAGTTGAACGTCTTTTATCCGTAATCCAAGGTAGATAGAGCCAGTGTTGTTGCTCCACTCATTATACAATAATTAGACTGGCACCCTGTTAGCGGGTCAGTCACTGAGTTGTTCTACAATTCAAAAGTTACATTACTAACCTTGATAATATGACAGGTTAGATGTTTGGTGCTTGGAGGCAAGGCATCTATCAGAATCAACTGATTAGTCCAAATAGCTGTTCGATTTTTTTCTGCAATACGTTTTGTAAAAAGGAAAATACTTACCATAATTATTAACCAATAAAAATGACAATTTTCTGATGGACAATGTTCCTTCAATTTATTTTCTCTATTCTCGCTAAAGTTATCATCATCACCATCCTCAGTCTCATCTCCTGATCTTCATCATCATCACCATCGTCATCCCCGTCATCATCCTTATCGTCATCATCATCATCATTATCATTCATTCTCCTTCTCCTCATCATCATCATTATCGTTATCCTCATCATCATCCCATCATCATCCCCTCTTCCTCCTCATCATCATCACGTCCTACTTCCTCGTCTCGTTTGTTCCTTTTCTTTGTTTATAATTTGTTCTTCTCTTATATTATTAGACATATTTCTTCTCTTATATTATTAGACATATTCTTCTCTCCTTCATCTGTTGTCAAATTTTAAATTGTAAACTACTTTTGGGCTCGCGGGTTTGAGCGTTGGTCTCTCTCGCTACTCGCGCCATAGTTATCGGGTATCGGGATTGGAACTTGGTAGTGTCACACTTTAGACTACCCAGCTGTAAATAGTACCTGACTCTGCTCGTGAGTGTTGGAAGGCAAAGGCAGCAAGGAATGGATGGTCCACTATAATAAAAATGCTGGACCTTGTATCGTAAAACTCGAACACTTTACTCCCCTACGGCAATATTTTCTATGGACTACTTTTATCTTTCATCTTTTTTTATTTCTTTTGTTTTACCTAATTTATCTCCCTCCAACTTCCTGATGGTGCGTATGGTGAACTCAGTGTTCGAGCTGGCGTGGTAGTCGACTCTCTGGACCAAAGATACTGCCACAAGACCCAGATTTTTGGTGCTCTGGTTCTTAGCTTCTAGACTAAGGGAGATCTGGAAATATTTTAAAATTTCATTAATTATTCTACATTTATGTTGGGTATTGGTTGTACTGGATCAGTAATGACAATGAACAAAAAAAAAAAAAAACAAAGAACAAAAACGTATTCAGTATATTATCTTCTAGTAAGAGATGTTCCAGAGGTAGGAATGATTTTAAAGTAAAATTTACCTGTTCTCCAGGACAATAGCCTGCCCGATCTAGGTTGGCAGTCAAGGTCAAGATCCCCGCGTTTCCCATTCCTAGTGCTTTGGACAGAGGTTTCTGAGCGCTGGCCTGCACAGTTTGCTAGAAAGAAAAGCGTGAAAAGCGGGTATTGCATTTATGTTATCAACCACTGACCGCAAACATAAAAGTTAAGGCATATTTGATAAAATAAAATCAGAAGGGCTGGAGGTGTGTGCGTGCGAAACATAAGCTATTTTTTTTTTAGTGGAAATAACAATTCGTATTGTTGCTTTTTTTACCTTAAACTGCTGCCACTTGTCGTGATGTTCTATTGTAATGAAATAAATCAAATATGCCTAAACATAGTTTGCATGTAATATTTGGTAGTGCTTTGCTTATTAATCTTAACCGGATTCATGATAAGAATTGGTTTAAACTAAAAATGTAGGGAATTACTTATTGCGTAATAAGAACTAGTACAAGGGCATGATAATGTCGTTCAACTGGCCAAAGTAAGGTTATTTCCTGGTCATGTAGGAGACATTTGTATGTGGACTATCGCCGTCTTGAGTCAACTGTCAGTTTGAAAATGGGGAAATGAATAAGAGTGTCTGTATTTGGGTAATTCCACCCTTAACCAAAGTCTGATCAATCACAAATTCTCCTACAATCGACACCTCGTTTACACAGTCTTTCTGTTCATTTTCAAGGACAACAACGCACAAATAAAATCGCATTGACTTACCCTGTATACATGGTCATTGACGTCCAGATAAGACAGCACAGTGAAACACTTGTAGAACTTGTCATTGAAGCTCGGAAACGGCTTGTCTACCTCCAGCATAAGCCAATACCTGACAGCGCCATGCACACCTTCAAAGAAAGAGGGCAGGTTTCCTTTAGGTAGCCTGAATCTGAAGTTGTAGCTATATACTCCAGCTGCCAGACTGGTAGGCGCTGAAATTTATTAGAAATAATATGTTTCCAGCCTTTGCCGTTTAGCACTGTGAGATTTATTCTCGATTTTCACTGCCAAAACACGTTTTTGTTGTACACTTGCAAAGTCTGTCACTAAACACTATAAATTCACAAACAAGAATCACAAAAATAAGAAATACATAAAATTTAGGATCAGAATGAACGAAAAAAGTAAACAGACACAGGAAATAATAATACTACTAATGAACAAATTAAAAGTAATAAACAAGACAGACATATCGACATATAGAAACTAACTACATTAAAACATCAAATAATATTATATGAAATACACGAATGATAATAAACATTTGATGTAAAAGTAATGTCCTGCGCTGAAGCAATGTCAACTCAAAATATGGCGACGGTAAGCAGAACAGAGAGAGAGAGAGAGAGAGAGAGAGAGAGAGAGAGAGAGAAAAAAAAAAAAAAAACTTGTATTACAACGTCCTCGACTTCCAGGTTGACGATAACGTTTAAATTTCTCCTGGCTGGAGAATTTTCCCAGTGTCAGATACAAATATCAATTTGATAATATCATAAGCATGTTAAACGCGCGTACCACACTGTTATCATGTAGATAATCAATCCGAACTACTATCTTACTACTATCAGCACTCTTCACTGCCGACACACCTACCGAAATCTAGGTACAACAGACACATGTAACACTCCAGTTTTGAGCAAATCGTGGACAAATAAAATATAAGTTATATATTTACAAGACCATGTAAAACGTGTTCCAAGATATAGATGGGTAACCGTTTTAATTGTAAGATGTTAATCAGACGCAGCAGAAGGGATGATAGTTTCATAGAATGTAATTTGATTACTCTTGGAAGTAAGCAGCATAGATTGAAACAGGAACAAAACTGTGTACAGTACTAAAACTGGAGGAAGAATTTATTCGAGAAAAGAAAGGAATATTCACGACCAAATGACGATGTATTCTACACTAGGGACTACTTACGGTTAGCAGTGTACACAGTCAGCACAGTATTCACGTATATCTCTGTGCTCGAAACATCAGTCTCATATGACCTCTGAAACGGCCTGCTCCATTTGGCCAGTGACTGGCCTCTACAGTAGACTTTAATGGTCCTGACAGTCAGTTCGCCTTCGGTTTCCAAGGTGACGACCCCACTTACAGTATCTCCTGGTCTGTGCAGTTCTCTGTCATCTCGCAACTTAATGGAACACGACTTAATTTTGCCCATGCTTGTGTAGTTTTGTTATGTCTGTAAAGAATAATTGTGCCGAGATGAGAAACAATTGGCGCAAACCTACTAATCCCTCCTCTGAAGACGACGCCGGTGCAGCCCCACTACTCTCACTGCTCAAGAGCCGGCTCTGAATGTTACATGATAATGAACAAGATCTTAAAAAAAAAAACAATTTTAGTCAATATCTTGGATGGCTAAAGTAGAAGCCTCTGTTCTCTGGGAATGGTCAATGTGTTGTATTGACGTTTTGGTTGATAAAGTGACATACCTCGGTATGGTTACATCCTAGTATAAACTTGTGACTAGTTCATCGATCTGCAATTCAGTATGAATCAATTAATCAATTAAATCGATCAATCTTGTATCCAATAAATAGCCTTTAGCTCCGGACGGAGCACATAAATCATATCTCAGACTTAAGGGTCTTTTGTGTTTGGTTATGCGCCCTAATATAACCGACTAGGTGGAACGGGACGCGCCTCGCGAGGCAAAACTTAAAAAACAAAACAAAAAAACGGAGCACAGATATTCAACAAGCACATGCCACGTGATTCTGTCACGAGACACAGCTCAAGGTCTTTCCTGATCATTTTTATTTCGATCTCTAGTTCTCGTCTCCTCGTGTTCTTCGATCTACCTCTATCTCTCTTAAGGCTGGAGATTCCATATTAAGAACTGCCTGGTAAAGCTAGCAACAGATTTCCTCAAAATGTGTCCTATCCATCAACAGCAGCTTCTTCTCACTTTTTGTTCCTTTGGCACTCGTCTGATTCTTTTCATCAGTTCCACATTGGTGACCTTGTCGTGCACCCGTTTATGAAAGTCTGTAACTGTTTGTTTGCTATGTCAGTATAAACCAGAATAATTGGTTGCTGATTTATATGGTTTATTCTTATTACAATGGAGAAAGATTTGTATTTTAAGTTTATATTCGTTTTTCTGAATTAAATCAGATAATAATTTGTTGTAAAGGGACAAATTCTCTTTACTTCTGCGGTTTCTTAAATTACTGAATATTAACTTTGTTCGATAGATATTGCTTTAAGTTGCCGGAATTCTCTTTATAGCCGGTAGATTGCCTTATTTTACTATTAATTTACTACAAATTATCTTCTTTTACTTGAATTACCTGTCTTGATTACAAATAATATTATCTTATTTGGATTATCTTCATTCATTCCCAATTGTTTTTTTTAATTTAAGAGTAAAATATCGCTTTGTCGTTATGAGCGTGTTAAATAATGTTGCCAAGTCTCTCTCTCTCTCTCTCTCTCTCTCTCTCTCTCTCTGCATATATATATATATATATATATATATATATATATATATATATATATATATATATATATATATATATATATATATATATATATATATATATATATATATATACTGAAGCACATTAAAAACGCACCACTATTATATATACTGATGCCGAGAAGCTGGCAAAAAAAAGTGTGGGAATGGATTTTCCCCGTGTTTGCCATGAGGTAGAGAGCGAATGGCTGCTGGAATGGAAAGTGCAAGATTCAACCCACGGGTGTGTGTACAGACTACATAAAAACGATGAAAGTTACACGTGCAACACGATTCCCAACAGCTATGACCCTGAAAATGTGTACGCGTTGTGGCAGTATACTCGGTATAAAAAGGCCGTTGAGACAAAACACCCAGTACATATGCTTGAAATGCCACGACTATCTGAAAACGACCGCCAACGAGCCATTGGTATGTTGGAGACCGGAATGAGCTCGCGGGCCATTGCCAGAAGGATGAATTGCCCCACAGCACTATTGTACGTCTCAATGAACGTTACGGAACCACTGGCAGTGCCCGGGATAGACTTCGGAGTGGCCAACCACGAGTTACTACCCCTGCGCAAGATCGTCATATTGTGCTGAGTCACCTAAGGAATCGTACTCTCCTGGCTAGTCAAACAGCAAGAGCAATAGTGGGTAGACATGGGCAAGTCTCTCGAATGTCAGTCATACGACGACTCAGAGATACAGGCCTTACTGCAAGACGACCTTATGTTGGGCCAAACTTGACTCATAGACATCGTTAGCAGCGCCTGCAATGGGCAGAGCAACATATCAGATGGACTAGACTGCAGTGGAATGCCACAGACGAGAACAGATTCAAAATATCCTTTGCAGATGGACGTATGCGGATTTAGCGACGGTGTGAAGAGCGCTTTGCAGATTGCTGTGTCAACCGATTTCGAGGTGGCAGTATTCACATTTGGGGAGCATTCAGTTTTCACCATCGCTTGCCTCTTCACGTCTTCCGTGGAAATGTTAATGCTGTGACATATCGAGATGAGGTTCTGGATGCACTGGTTGCTCCTGCGTTCACAATTTATCCAGACTTGCAGCTTCTCCAGCAGGATAACGCACGTGCATTTTTTTGTATTTTTGGTTTTCTCCCTTGCCTGCACAGAATGCAATGAATTTCATAACAATCAAATGTACAAATTAATGACCAGCATGGATTCATAGGAAAATGAATAAAGATTCCAAATATGTAAAGTTGTACACACTTATATTTACATTTCACACTCTGTTCCTAGATTATACAGGTGGTGCGTTTTTAATGTGCTTCAGTATATATATAAATATAAATATAAATATAAATATAAATATAAATATAAATAAATATATATATATATATATATATATATATATATATATATATATATATATATATATATATATATATATATATATATATATATATATATATATATATATATATATATACATATATATATATACATATATATATATACATATATATATATATATATATATATATATAACTTAATTGCAGCGCACACCAATACACATGTCATAAAAGGCGACTAAGAAGGGTTGTGCCTCGGGCTGGCAACTTCATAATGTGAAAAAACGGCTACAAGAACGAGACCAGTAACCGCATATGAACTGCTTTAACATAGTCGTCCAGGAAAAAGCAAAGCCAACAGCAGTATGTGTTCTATGTGAACAGAGACAAAAGTTGAAGCAGACTGCTTGAAGCAAGCTAACCGAATAATTGTTACTTCACAATAGATGAGCTTGTATTAGTTAATCAAAAACACCTTACAACATGCAGTTCTAGTAAAGTGCAAAGATAGAAGGAAGACATGTCCGCATAAAACATTTATAAGGAGAAACCATACATACGTAAAAGCCAAGAGAAAACTATTTTTATGTTAGTGTTACTGTTATTCTTGTATCAGGATTTTTTTGTTCCTGCTACCATGTAGACCAATGTGCTGTTGATGACATATTATATTGCACTATTCATGTGAAGCTTAGGAGAGTTTTAATGAATTCATTTTGCCAGGGCAGTGGCCTTATAGGCCTACTCTTTACGATTTCCAACTGCCGTGGGATTTTTAACGGGCGCAACTTGCACACAGGACCTCCTATTGTTTCGCCCTTATCCGAGAAGGCTAAGCATCCAATCTCACTACCCAGGAGACCAGGGGAGAGTATGAAATTATTAGGACCACTAGTTCGGAAAATGAAAATTTCTATAAAAATATAATTCCCCTCAACTGGGAATCGAACCTGGTACCTCTAGAATTCGAGGCGGACGCCTTAACTCTTAGCCACTCCGACACTGGCAAAATTTAAAAAGTAGAAACCTACCTACCACAAAAACATTTATAGAATGTGTGATTCCTATATACACACATTGGGATTCTCGCCGGTGCTACGAAGTTCGTACACTGTGCTGAGATCCTCCTTGTGTGATCTTATGGAATAGATCGGAGCACTGATGGAGTAGTCCGTGTGCAATGAAGATAGTCCTTAAAACCACACCAAACTAATGAATTCATTCTTATAGTATCCACAAGTAACCTACGTTACGTGATTCCGCCTGACTTATTGTCTAAAATAGTTTACGTTTACTGGCTTCTGTCTGTGTTCTACACAAGCCTACACACACTCCTAGAATGGTCTATCATAACAGCGTGCTCCAAACTTAAGTACTAACAAGAACAACACAAATTAGATTGATAACCTTATTAGAACCTACTCGTTAAAATAAATTTTAGTGAACACGTAGAACATTCCAGATTTCAGTTACAAACGTGTAAAAAAATTAGCATAGTTTAGTGATGAAACAGAGTTCATACCTTGAGCTTGTCGTGCCTGTAATTAAATCTTGTGTTCCACTTGGCTGACTGAAGTCTCTACTGCGTGACTTTGAGTATTCAGTTCTCAGTATGTTATTGTTGGCTGATGAGCGATGGGCTCTTATAAATAAAGACGATCACGTTACGTCACCGATGACTACCTGTGTTTTTGTGTATGTTGAAATTATTGTTATCTAACGCGTCATATGAGACTGACTTGCGTATCAGACAAGCCAATTTCGAAAACTAACTCGGAGAAAAGAGTGGAGTCAGAAAAGCAAAAGATAAAGAAGTGTGAATACAGGGGCAGTTTAAGAGTAAGTACTATCATTTGTTTAGATAAGGGATTCTTAAACTATTTTGTGCCACGGACCCCATTTGATTGTCTGAAGATGGCTATGAACACCATCGATTAGGCCACGGGCCCTTTCTTAGACACAAATATATATAAAAGCATTATTTAAAATGTTAAATTTTAGGTTATATACACGGACCCTGTAGAATCCATTCATGGACCCCAATGGGTTAATGGACCACATGGTAACAAACCCTGGTTTAGTTCGTTGTAATACAAGAAGCTATTTTTCGTTTGCTTTGTTTTTAAGCCTACTATTTTTGATTGCATTAGCCGGTACTTTCAGCTGCCGTTAGACCGTTATAGAGTATCTACACCATTAATTCATACTGTGTGTCAATACAGGGAGAGATATGTCGTATCTGACCTGCCATTGTCATGTCAGGCTACGTAAAAAATGATTATAACGGCAAGCATATTCCAATTAGTCTTTAATTGTTGATTAAATTTGAGCAGATTTAAATTTAAAGTGCTACTTACTCTCTTTCTCTCCTGTCACTTTCCACTCTCTCTCTCTCTCTCTCTCTCTCTCTCTCTCTCTCTCTCTCTCTCTCTCTCTTTCTCTCTCTCTCTGTGCTAATTATGTATATATATAGAATAGATACCAGTGCGGCAGAGGTCCCAAGTAGTTAAACTCTATTTCTTCTTCGCTTTTTTTCCAAATGTTTTACTGCACTGTACATACCTACATACTAGAATCTACATTCTCTATAAAATATATTTGCATGTAATGATACAATATCGTAAATACAACATTAAATGCAACAGTGGTGAATTATATTAAAAATACTACATACCATACAAGATTAATATTACAAATAGTGTGAAAAACATCTTGAGTAATTTAATATGTATGTGTGTTTATATCGAATCTTCCATAGGCTTTGCGACCCTAAATTGCACTGGTGCTGACATACAGTATTTACATAGTACCCTAGCTTCACATTTCCTGAGTTTGAAAGACATCAATCCGGTCACTCTTCAGATGTCGATATTTAGAAAAATGGGGAGCATCTCATGGAACAAGAAGACAGCAAATAAAAAGGTCATAGAAAGCCTAGGAATGAAAACAGAATTAATGAAGGAGACCAAAATTAGACAGCTAAAATATTTTGGATATTTTAAAAGATATAACACCGGGACTGTCAAGGCCATAATGGAGAGCAGAGTTGAAGACAAACGTGCAAGAGGAAGACAGAGCTGTAAGTGGGAAGATAACGTCAAGAGATGGACAAGAAAGAGTCTATCAAAGTGCACCATAAAGACAAGAGACAGAGGAGGTTGGAGATTCATTACAGCCTACTTTCATTGTGGACATGACAGCTGTTGATGATGATGTTCAGCGTGAAAGAAACCACAATAATTATGTTTTGGTTCCTCCATGTACAAAATATTGAAAAACAGTTTAAGCAAACAAGAGTAAAAAATTTAACACAATGTGTTAATGACGTCAATAAAAAGTGAGTGATGCTGAAATATATAAAATTATTTCATGGCTGTGAGAGGGCATTCTTATTCTTTTTCAAGTACCATGCCTAGTGGCTTAGGAGATCATGTCTCTCCACTACTTCATGTCTCCAGTACAATTGATCAATTCTGTTGTTGACTTCTTTCAATGTCACCTTGTCATATTGTCCAGTATTTGCTCTCTTTGTATTCCTCTATATCTTTTTCCTTCAATCTTACCTGTTGTCACGATATATTCCAGCTTTCCTCTTCTCATAACATGCCCCCCCCCCCTCCCCCAAATAAAAGTGGATTGCTTCTTTCTAACTTGTGAAATAAGTTTCCTTTGTGCATTGGCCTCTTTCAGGACATCCTCATTAGTCTTTTTGGCTGTACATTGTATTGTTAACATTCTTCTGTAAAACCACATCTCTGTGGCCTCCAGTGCTTCACTTAGCTGTTTACTAATTGTTCACGACTCACTCCCATATGTCAGGATTGGTTCTATATAACACAGAAGAACTCTCTTTCTTACTTCCATTGACAAAGAACCGTTGCATAAAATACTCTTTATTTTATAGAATACTGTTTTTGCCTGAGCTATTCTGCTCTTCACTTCTGAGATACATCGTCCATCCGCTGTTATTAATGTTCCCAGGTATTTGAATCGATGGACGTGGTTTAAAACTATTCCATTTACTTTGATAAGGCATTCCGGGGAAGCCATTTTCTTTTAAACGACTGTCGTGAAATATTCTAATCCACATATATAAAGTATCAGGTAAATATAAAGCCTAACAAATAAATTCTAATAAAGAAAAGAGCAATGGTAAAATAACAGTGCTGTCACCAAGAATGTACTCGAAAATCCCCTTTGTTTTATGCTTCGTCTGCAAATTGTAACGCTTTCACGTTGATAGTAAAAGCCTACTATATTATTACCCGCTTTCTTCAATGAAACGTGTGCTGTATTTCTTGGAAAAACATTTGAGAGGCACAATGCGTAATGACCTAAATTAATCCTAACATTAATTATATTACGTTACCAAAACGAACGAACAGATGAACTAAAGGATAGAGAGAGGGGAGAGGCAGAAAGCCGAACGCATGCAAAATTAAACACGCGTCTCGCTATTAATGCCACCCCAACAAGCGTAACGCGATACACAATTACTACTATCACGCGTGTAAGGCCACATGCACTAACTTTTTCGGACGGACAGTGATAAAAACACTAACCTTCCCAGAGTTAGGTTTTAAAAAACCTAGAAAACGCTTATTAGAAAAGATAACATTAGATGGGTTTACGTTTGAAAACATTACAGTACCCAGACAGCACATCTTCGAAACAGGAGGTAGAAGAAATTGCATATTTTGAACGCAGCCACGTAGCTCTTTTAAATTTGTATATTTGGGTTCCTTAGGGCTTGCTGACAAAGAATATGTAAAACGTTACGCAAATAGTCTAGGAATTACCAAATTATAACCAAAATAAAATAGTGGGGATGCCTGACAGCATGAAATCATTTCTGCTCATAAAATTTTTTTTATAACGTGTTTGAAAAAACCTTACGTACGGAAATAGCCTACCATGTAAACTCCAAATTGATTGGAGCGCAACAAATATAAGACTAAACACGATTGGTCGGACTATAAATACTATCTTTGGTTGTTAGGGGAGACGTAGGAAGGTAAAATTTTTTCAAACACTTGTCGAAACGTGGCTCCATTGGCCAGACTCGCTGATATAATCACTTAGGAGCGTTAGTTCGAGACCACTAGTTCAAATAAGCTTGATAAAGCAACAGTGCGTTGAAGCCAGCTCATATTTTTGCTAAATAAAAGCCTGGAACATAAGCAGATGGGAATTTGTGCCAGTATTTGTGCCAGAATTCATTGCTAGTCAACGTATCTGTGTATTTCCATGAATTGTGGTAGGTTTGAAACATTCAGTATCTTTTAATGAAAATTGAATGTGAATTGTTAATTTATGCCTGTATATATGTGTAGTTCAGTAGCAAACATGATGTAAAGCCTATAATGCTCCAGCCTGAACAGAAGGTGTCGGAGGAAAGTAAAACGGCATGGAATGGCCAAACAGTACACTGACACCTAGATGATTGACTAGAAAGAAATAATGCTGGAATTGCAGAGGCGTGGTAACCATTAAGGAGGTTAATACTGGTATAAAGTATTTCAGATGAAGCTGACAGTTGGCCTAACGCTCTGAACTCAATGTTTGTGATGTATTGTGCTCAGTGTAGAACTAGAGTATCAATTAGTTATGAAGTAGAAGGTACATCCTTCTTGTTTTCAGGGACCGTGGTCTTGACGTTATTGAGCAGCACCTGGTCAGAGCCTTGCTGAATCCAGAGTCGGACAGCATACTCCTTGGTCCATTTAGCTATCAGTGAGGTGTCTCCAGAGCACAGGGGAGAAATCGAGCAGAGGAGTCTATTCCTGCCGCCATCACGCAAGATAAGCTGATGTGGCCAGCTGAGCTCAAAATTATGTACCCCATCTTAAAATAACATTGTAACATAAACTTAAGAGGGGAAGTAAATTGTTTTAATATCAGGAACTGAGAACATCTCCAATACTAGTTCCAATAAAGACAAACTATTGAAGTCATGATGACAAATACCAACAGAGCTTGAACAAAACAAAACCAGTATTACCTCATATTACTACTACACAACTAACACACATAGGATACTTTTAATAATATATGTCACTACAATATTCATATTGATAAATTCTGTACATATAACTTGTAATTAAAATTGATTGTGATTCCTGGTTCCCTTTGTATTTGAATCAGGACACATATTCATTCATGACAGCAATGAATACATATTGTTATTTGAAAAGTTATCAGTGACTCCTTTAAGATATCCTTGTAGAGTGTTTTATGTATGTGAGTGTCACAGTGTTGTCAAGTGTGGTGGAATAAATTAAATTGTTTATCTGTCTGTTGTTGTTATGACTTACACTTCATCATACACATACCCTAGACATACAACGTAGTCATCACACTATTCCAGAATAATTCTGACTGAGATATATATATATGTGGCAGCAAGTAAGGTTATCTATAATACACTACTCTTATTAGATATAGATACCTTCACAGCTGATCTCAGTCAGTACACTAAGTCCCCTATAAATATTTATAACATCCCACTTCACCACATATATTGGGGTCTCGCTCTTGGGATTTTGAATCTTTACCTATTAAAAATATTGGGGAGTAATTCACTTCAGGGAATATAAGAATTAAAAGGTATTCTTGGGTGGAATTAAATAAGGTTGAGCTCACGGTGCCTGTGTTGTCCATTAGATATATATTTAGAGATTGAATTGTTGGTTAGACATTGTATAAATTTACCTGATAGACAATGGCGGACCTAGCCAAATTTCGATCTGCTGCTGTTCAGACTGCAAAAGAGTTAGGATTAGATGGGCAAGTTATGGTTGCCTATGTCACTACGGAATGTGACAAATTTATTGAACGCGAAGAAAGAAGGTTTGAAGCCGAAAGAAAGTTAGAGGCTGAAAGGGAAATTAAGAAGTTACAATTTGAGGCTGAGGCTGAGACTAAGAGGTTGCAGATTGAGGCTGAGGCTAAGAAATTGGAGGCAGAAAGAGAAGACAAAAGATTGGCTGCAGAAAGGGAAGAGAAGAAATTAGCTGCAGAAAGGGAAGTAGAAGAAAGAAGATTGACTGCAGAAAGGGAAGAGAAGAAGAAGCAGA